>JAQZBX010110729.1:0-10347 GCA_029593785.1 Cabassous unicinctus
TCAAGGGGAAATAGGACTACATCTACATAATGGTGGTAAAGAAAAGTTTGCCTGGAATGCAGGAGATCCTCTAGGGCGTCTCCTAGTACTGCCATGCCCTGTGATTAAGTCAATGGAAAATTGAAACAAACCAATTCAAGCAGGACTAACAATGGCCCAGAATCTTCAGGAATGAAAATTTGGGTCACCCCACCAGGCAAAAAACCATGGCCAGCTGAAGTGCTTGCTGAAGGTAACAGGAACATGGAATGGGTAGTGGAAGAAGGTAGTGATAAATATGAACTTCGACCATGTGACCAGTTATAGAAATGAGGACTGTAATAGTCATGAACCCTTCTTCCTTGTTTCATTATGAGTATGATTGTACATGTACACAAAACGAATTTCTTTTTCTTCTCCAACCTTTTCCCCTATCATATGAAAAGTTGTATTAATTTCACGTCATAATACTTAAGGATGTCAAGTTTAAGAGTGAATATTACCCAAGCACATGCACCCTATTCTGTGGAGAATTAATGCGTTTCCAGTTGTACACAGGGAAGTTGAACATTGTTAGGCAGAAATATAAATGTATGCTTGTCTGTTATTGTTTTTACTTAGAGACTAAGTATGGTTTAGGGTAATGTGTATGGTTGCCGAGTTGACAAGGGGTGGACTGTGATGGTTAGACTAATGCGTCAACTCGGCCAGGTAATTGTGTCCAGGTGTTACATCCAGCAAGCACTGGGCTAATTGTAATACAAGAGCATTTATGGACTTTGATCACGAGTGAGTTTATTGCATGGATGGCTGATTACATCTGCATCAATCAGGGAGGCTGCATCAGCAATGGGTGACACTTTTATCCAATCAGTTGAATGCCTTAAAAGGGGAAGTGATTTCAACATTGAGAGAGAATTTCCCAGCCTGTCTTTGGACAGCCAACTTCTCCCAGAAACTCATCAAGGACCTTTCATCGGACTTTCATCAGAGCCCCTGGCTTGCAGCCTGCCTGCAGAATGTGGGGATGCACCAAGTCCAGGGTCACTTGAGAGACTCTTATAAAATCTCATATTATTGACAGATATCTCCTGTTGATTCTGTTTCCCGAGAGAACCCTGACTAATACAGGACCAAAACCCAAAGTTTTTGCAGAAAATAAAAGCATAAATTTACTATATGTTTCCATTAGATTATTATGCAGGCAACCAACCTTCTTGAGGCAGAGGCTTCAACTCTCTCCATTTACAAGTTAACATTTACTCCAGAAATTAAGAGAGATGCTGCAGAGACTGGAAAAGCAAGATTTGCTCCAGAAATGACTTCACCGCTTATTTGTCTGAGAGTTCAAAGCACTTTTCACTAAAGGCATTAGAGAGTGCCAGGTCCCAGAGAAAGCCAAACCATCCATAAAGGCACACTTGTACCCTACAAACAGCCACCGTGAGTGCTCCAGTTTATCTTGCCAGACATGTCCTCTCTGGGAAGAAGCTGAATGTGGCCTGCCCGTCACACAGACTGTGTTTCATGATAGTGGTTTTCCATTTTGTTCTATTTTGTTAGGGATGGGGAGAGGGTGGGTATTATTTTTACATTCATGACTTCCTAAATTTGCATGTTCTGGCTTCAAAATTCAAGCCAACCAGGGACAATTAACAGTATTCTGCATGAACCCTGAAACTGGGAATGTCTTCTATATTCTTAAGGTGTCTCCATCTCCCTTCATTGTTCTGTGCTGGGATGGCATTGCCTACAGGCCTTTTGCAGCAAAGCTGAGAAGTACTACACTCCCAGGAGACTCCTGGTAGAAGTGCTGAAGAATGAGGCTGAACATCTTGCAGAAACACGCTTCTGTATCAAGCATGTCCTAGTTGCTCTCCTCCCCTTTATGCAAACCATGACACTGCCTTTCCTAAGTACAAGACTAAGGACATGGAAAAAAATCATTTTTAAAAGAAATGCCAGCAATAGTCATTAGCAGCATTCTTAGTTATGATGCTTTTGCTCTTCTCTTTGGAGAAATATGAAAAGCAGCCACACACTCAGAAGAAACCCAAGCAGCACAATCTAATTCAGGGCTCTTTGGAGGACAAGTCAGATGTTCCAATACTCTCAAGCTCAATGCCTAATGGATCAAGCCAACATCTATTTCTAGTTCTTGAACTTGGCAAGACAACAGGTTTGCTCCCTATCCTACAGATGGCTCCTAAGATTCTTCTATCCCTCGTTTTCAGTTTAACCTGGGAGAAGAGGGGTGGAAGTATAAGAAGTAAAGATGACATAGTGGAAATAAAATTTAGCGACAGATATAGCTAATGACCAAAGAAAGGAAAAAAACTTAGAAATGCAAACTACTCACTTGTAAGCCTACTACCCAGGTATAATCCCTATTTAAATGTTAATTTTTTTCTAGTATCTTTCACTTAGAAGATTTCCTTTTTTTATTTTACCATTAATGGAAGAATATTAATAATACCCTTCAGTCTACAGCTTGCTTTGGTGGTAGTTTTGCCCAAATAGCACCCAATTATTTATACTTAATTTTTTAAAATAATTATATAATACAGGAGAGGACATACAGCACAGTGCCTAGCATATAAGTGCTTGATCTATTTTAGCTACTATCATAACTTAAGTTTTATAATATGAGGCTTACTGCATATCTGGTTTATGACTTACTTTCTTCACCACTCCAATAAATACAGCCCTATGATAAAACTGATACAGAGTGTACCACGATATAGACACCATGGGGTGTACCATGATAATAGACATACCATCATTTACTTCCCCATCTCCGATCATTTGACATTTAAGTTGCTTCTAATTTTTCACCACAATAATTAACACTGAAGTGAACAACCTTGCACACAAGTTTTACATGCTTATCCATTTATTTTCTGTAGACAGATTCCTAGAAACAGAATTACTGGGGAAGAAAATTGCTGATCTCCAGAAGTGTTACAACAGTTTACACTACCCCCATCAAATGAAAAGTCACTTTTTTATACCCTTGATAACTCAGAATATCAATCTTTTAATCTCTGCCCATTTAAATATTATATATTGCTATTTTGGTTTCCATGTTTTTACATGTATATCCTGGCCACTTACTATTCTTTCATATAGTGCTTTTTCACATTCTTTCTAATTTTTATATCAAAGAGTTCATTCTTTTCTTAGTGATTACTAAGAACTTTTAGACATTTGTTAGTTTGACATGTAAGACTAGAATAGGGCTCATAGTTGAAAATAATAGGCAGTTACTGGATCTGCAACCAGCCAATCTAGATTCAAATCCTGGCCCTGCCATAGAGGCTGTAGGGTCTTGAGCAACTCACTTAACCTCTCCATTCTTCAGTTTCCTCATCTATAAAAGGGGGATAATAACGCTACAATCTGATAGGGCTGTTGTGGGTAGCAAATAAATTAGAACAGTGCCTAATAATGCCAGCCACATTTGCTACTAGTATTACTTTAAACTCACCAACTTAGAATTTTATGGGGGGTATTTTTTATTTAACGTCTAAATTAACCATTAAAAACATATGCTGTAGTTTCAAGCAGAAATAAACAAAAAATCTATGCACAGTATAGCCCCCTTTAAGTATATATCAATGTATATAAATAAGAAGCCAAAACAATGTGCATATCTACTCAACAAATATCAAGTGAATTCACACTATACTATGGGCCAGGCACTGGGGACACAATGAAGTAGAGAAAAGAGATGGTCCTTTTCCTTATGTCCATCCGGATACACCAAGGAAACAGTCGCTTGCAATGCAGTGGGTCAAGCACTGCACTTGATTGGCCACTTCCATTGCACACGGAGGGGCACTTAAGCCACAACTAATGAGGGAAGATTATATGTCCCTGAGAAAATATCAAGCTGAGTCCTCAAAGAGGAAGAGTGATTATTTAAGTACAAGGCAGGAGAGAGGGAAGGGACATTTCCACAAGGAGGGAAGAGGAATCAAGCGACTTGCCAGAGGTCTTAAGGTCCTCAGAATGTGGAAACTAAGAGGAGATCTAAAGTTTCTGGGCTTCTCATCCTGGACTCTTACTGATCAGGTTCTACACAGCCTGACAACAGGAGGCCTTTCACCATTTTCTAAATGGCTTCAAGATGTTCTCCTGAAGTATCCCTCTGCCTGCCTTCTGAATATTAGGCATAGAAAACATGACACAGTGCTGTGCTAAACAAATGACCTTCCCTTTTTTGATACAGAAATCCACTAGACGTTATGGGCAGAAGATGGTTTGGTGGTCACAAATGGCCCACCCTTTATATAGTCAAAATTGGGAGTGGGCTGGGGCGGGGAAGCACATTGAACAATATAGTTTGTGCAGACTTGCATCCTCTGTAACAGTGAATCCCTCAATGAGCATCTCATTTGCTTTATTCTTCTTTCAAACATTCTATTTAGTGAAGGAGAAAATCTCCATGTATTGTTAGATATCTACCACTTCTGTTTTTATTTATTTATTTATTTATTTTTAGGAGGTGCCAGGGATTGAACCTAGGACTTCATACATAGGAAGCAGGCACTAAACTACTGAGCTACATTCGCTCCTCTCTAATGTTTTTCAACATCCTGTTTTAACAAAGGCAGAATAAACCTCCAGCTCACCGGTTAACTCAAGGAAGAATATACAGGACTTAACTTTTGTTTTTGTATGATGATTCCCTGTACCTCTATTTATGGTAAATGATAGTGGTTTTTCCATTTATGAAAGTGATACAATGATTCATTTTTAAATTAAAGTTTTGAATTTGAGATGAATAAAGATGCCCTAAAACTCATGAAGATGAAACTGAATGGCAAACTTGGCAGACAAATTACTCCACCATAACTATATGGAAATAAAACCCTACCAAAATTCACTAAGTTCACTTGAATCAATCATGGCAGTAAGCAGAGAGACAATGTCACCGACACCAGGAACTTAAATGTTATGAAGGGCAAGCCAATACACATCATGTGGTTTCAGCATAACCCCCTGCTTCATAAAAGTGAAGTGGATAACATCCATCAAAATTCAGACAAACACATTGATGTAAAGCACCTCTGATAAGCTTTCTTCTTTTACACTCATCCTTTCATGTAAGGTGAAAATGGCAAAAATGGATCAAAAGGCTTTAAATTTTCACATCTTAAGTCAATGGAAGTAGCTGAAAGTGCTCTGAAAAATGTATTAAATGCATCTTAATGATCACCAAACACCTGTTGAACAATTAAATTTGGTAAAGAATGAGAAGCAGAAGTTGGAGCTAAGAAAACGGAGTTCTCCATGTGTACATCAAGAAATTTGGAGACGACATGGATGACTGGCATTGTCTTCGTTCACCAGGGCTGCTATGACAAATACCACACACTGACTGGTTTAAAGAGGAATTTATTGGTGCATAGTTTTGGAGGTTCGAAGTCCAAAAGCAAGGCTTCGGCAGGGCTTGCTTTCCCTGGGAGTCTGCAGCAGTCCAGCAATCCTCCGTCATGTGGCGATCTCCCTCTCTCTTTCTCCTCCTCTGGTTTCTGCTGACTTCTAGCTTCTACTTCCATATCCAATTTCCTTTGCTTATAAGGACTTCAGCCTTATTAAGGCCCCTCTCTTTCCATTTGGCCATACCTTAACTAATATTTCAACATGTCATTATGGGGGACATGATTCAATTCCCAAAAGGCACTATAAGTATCTCTCTGGCAAATCTGGCCCAGGTTTAAGGTGAAGGTATTGTCCCAAAAAAGTAGAAAACCCATTGGTTTTGGATTTGTGAGTTTCTAAAGACCCAAAGATACACAGGGAGTAGTGGAAGAGATGAATGGAAAAGAGCTGAAGTGAAAATCTGATGTCTGTTAAACTTAATTAAATGGTGATAAAGGAAACAGAACTCAAATGCAAGCCTGCACCTAAGAAGCAGGATAGGATCTCTGAGTAACAGGATACTAACTCTAATGATCAAAATCTAGATGAAGACACTGATGATGAGCGTCTCCAGAAAGCACTTCCTTCCTTCAGTGTACAAAGATGATGGAGGATGGCCATAGCAAAGGGCCGGGGTTTTCAGGCTCTCTTCCCAGAAGAAGCCATGTAAACAGTTTAATAACGAATGGAGTAAATGTGGCCACCAAACTATTGAATACAGCATTAATGCAACATAAATAGGCATACCAGGGTCAATTCAGTATAAAAAGAGAATGACAAGTGTGAAAGCTGTGCCCTCCCTGCAATTAATCCCTACAGGACACCTCACCTTCAGCTTACTTCAACGCTCAGACACAGAACCTTGCCTAACTATTGTCTCCCCAGCTAAGCTACTCAACTGACAAGTCCTCTCAGATCATTTCAGGATGACAGATCTCATCCATTCCATATGTCTGGCACTGTCCATCAGCTGCCATTCAGGGCTATGGACAGATGGAACATGCCAAAGGGCATCAAGGAGTGCGGCCTAACTCGCCAAGGACCGTGGTCTAAACATCACAGGCGATGGACCCACATGCTCCAGGGCCCACTGCTGCTCACACAGCAGTACAGGACAAGTGTGCCACACACAGCCGCAATCCACAACAGCTTAATGAAGGACTTCAAATCACCACATAGCAGTCTGATGTACCTGTGCTAAATAAGGGCATTTCAATGTGTCTATGTTGCAACAGTCTTCCACAAGCACAAAAACAAACAACTTTCACTGGTAAAACCCCCGAGCTTGTTGTAGACTAGTATTTCAAAGCGTCTTCACGTGCTCACAGTCCCTCCAATTCAAAGTTAGTGAAGCTGTAGCTACACTATTGGCCCACCAAGCTAAGAGGCTGCTCAGAAAGTAGTGAACTGCTTAAAACTGGCCAGGGACCTCAAAAAGAAACTGGTGTTTCACCAGAGAAAAATATCTAAATATCAAAAAAACCTAAACATTGCAGAGAAAAAGTTATAAAGTATAAAATGTTTTAAAAAGGCATATGGAGGTAACACATTAGAGTGAGTATAATCAACACTGCTGATTTATAAATGGGATTGTGGCTGAAAGGGTAGTCTAGGGAAGTTAATGTCAACTGAAAGAAAGCTAGAGGATAATCCAGGGACTGAATAACAGTGATTTTGGTGGATGATGAATGTGGTTATACTACATAGTCTAATGTAGTACATTATACTTGTATAATGTACAACAAATACAAGAATACAAGAATTCTATTACAAGGTGTTAAGAACATGGAGATACATGGGGAAAATATAGCTAATTTAATGTATAGACTATAGTTAAAATAATATTTTATTATTTTTACAGGTAATATACCAATGCTAAGGGTCAATAATGGAGGGCTATAAACGGGTACGGGATTTTTCCTTTTGGAGTAATGAAAACGTTCTGAAATGGACTGAGCTGATGACAGCACAACTCTGTAATGAAACTGAGAGCTACTGAATATACACTTTGGATGGATTTTACAAGGCAGGGCCCCATATAACACAACGAACCCCACGGTGAATGATGGACTGTGGTTAACAGTTCAAATATGAGAGCATTCTCTCATGAACTATAACAAATATACAATATCAATACATGGTGTTAATAATAGGATAGTTTGTGGGAGAAAGACACCAAATATAAGCTACGGACTACAGATAGCAGTAATACTTTGTCAATGTTCTTTCATCCTTTGTAACAAGTGTATCACAACAATGTAAGGTGTTGGTGGTGGGGTGATGTATGGAAATCCTGTACAGTATACATGATCGTTTAACTCACAACTTCTCAAATTAAAACAAATTAAAACAAAACAAAAAAAGGCACAAAGAACTTTAAACTTTATGCACTATGACAGCCTCAGCAAAGACAGATTGAAACTGTATATGTGTATGCAGATGTATATACACATACATACACAAACATATGTATCCATGTATACAAACCATGTATGCATATACATAAGTATATACATACTCTCATAAGCACACACATAAATTAATGTGCTATAGACCCAAGGGAGGGCAAAGACTTCTAGCTTTTCAGCAAAACCCACTTGTACATGCTGAATGCATTTCTCAGCCTCCCTTCTTCTCTTGCATGTAGGTGTACATGGTGTGGCCAAGCACTAGTTTCAGCCAATTGGACATAAACAAAAGTAATTGTTACTTCTATTAATTTTCTATTTGTGCATAGATTGCTACAAATTTAGCAGCTTAAAACAATTCCCATTTATTAGCTCATAGTTCCACGGGTCAGAAATCCAGGCGGGCTTAACTGGGCTCTCTGCTCAGGTTCTCAAAAAGTAGAAATCCAGGTGTTGGCGAGACTGGGCTCCTACCTGGTGGCTCTGGGGAAGAATCCCCTTTGAGGCTCATACAGGATGTTGGCAGAATCCCACACTTTACAGCTGTGGGTCTGAGGTCTCTGTTTCCTGGCCGGTTGTAATCCAGGGGCTGCTCTCTGCATCTAGATGCCACCTGCCTTCCTTCTCACATGGCCGCCTCCATCTTTACAACCAGCAAGGGCACATTGAAGCCTTCTCCTACTGCAAATCTCTCTGACTACTTCTGCTACCAGCCAGCCAGAGAAAACTCTGCTAACAAAGGGCTTCTGTGATCAGATTAAGCCCACACATATAATCACTCATTTGCTGTATAAAGTAACAATCTGGGGGACGATATCTCATCATATGAACAGGTTCCATCCACACTAAAAGGGGAGGGACATTGAGAGTCTTATAATTCTGCCTACCACATCCCTCTTCCAAGTCTGACCCAGGAAAATCTCCCATGTGATGTCCCAACGTTGTAAACCATGTGTTAAAGATGGAAGAACTACAGTCATCCCAGATCCTTGGAGCACATGACAGGAAATAAGAGTGAAAAAGACTTTGAGCAGCAAAGGCCCATTAAGACTTCCAGTTGAACCAAAGCATTAGGTCCTCTTGCTAATAGGTTCAGATAAACACAACCAAGCCTACTGGTTGAAAACCAAGTCTAAAGAAGAGCTTCCATTGTAGTCGTTGACAAAGAGAACTGACAAGAAGCAGATATAGCAGTAGGCTACTCGGTTTATGAGGGAATTTTATTGCCCATATCATCCAGGAACCTGGTAGTTAAAAGTCTGCGACTGTAAAACAAATTCCCAAATTTAAATAAACAGGAAGTTGACTGAAAAGTTGTGCAGCTCCCACAGAGGCCACACTCCCTCTCCTCTTTATTTTTTTGTTCAAAGATTTATTTATTCCCTCACACACACACACCCCACTCCCGTTGTTTTGCACTTGCTGTCTGCTCTCTGTGTGTTCTTCTGTGTCTACCTGTCTTCTCTTTAGAACCAATCCCGGGACCTTCCGGAGTGGAGAAAGGTTGCTCAATCTCTTGCACCACCTCAGTTCCCTGTTCTGCTGTGTCTCTTATTGTCTCTCTTCTGTGTCTCTTTTTGTTGCATCATCTTGTTCCACCAGCTCTCCATGCAGGCCAGCTTGCTTTTCAACAGGAGGCCCTAGGAATTGAACCCTGGGCCTCCTATATGGTAGACGGGAGCCCAATTGCTTGAGCCACATCCACTACCCTCTCGTTCTCTTTAGATATGGCCAAAGAGAAGAAAAAAAATATTTCTTCCTAGATTGCAGAACTGGGATAAAAATGAAGGAACGTCTTCCTTGCAGGGGCTGGGGGAGCTCCATAAGTCCTCCCCAGCAGGACTGCATCAGTCTTATGGACAAGAACTGTTTTAACTCCTATTCTTTCCTTTCCCTAACAGAAGTGTTCGCTGTGGCCAGTATTTCTTGTACACTTAAGGTCTTGGCAGACTATGTGCTATATGTGCCCAAGCACTGAACCTTGATACTAAGACACTTCTTAGCACCATAAAACTGTTCCTCTTAGGATCTATGGGGAAAGTTCAGTTTGAATTATAATAAAGATATTTCTATTTCTTCTATACATTGCATTTCAGAAGCAGCCAGCAAATGCTGCCTAGAGATTCTTCAGAAGGCTAAGCATCTAAGCAGACATCTTAGGAGTTGGGTGGCTCAAGTACGATAGACAGCTTGCTCATATCCCTCCGTACCACAGGGAATCTGACCTGCGGAGGGGCTGGGGCAAAGAGCTGCTAGAACATCATATTCTGAATTCAGATGTACTAAATGTAAAATCTTTATATATAGTAAAGTTATTTCCTGAAGCATCGGACATCAGTTGGTGAGTCAGAATCAGTTGAGAATATTTTGCTGATAGCTTGACAGGGTCTTACAGTCATGACATTTTAATAGCTATAGTTATAGTTCTCTTTTTAGCCTTTATCATCCATTATAGACCATACCAACCACTTTAAAGCATTTGGGCACCTAAAGCAATTAGGGAAACAGAAAAAGCTAAGCCAAAAAAAAAAAA
>JAQZBX010110730.1:0-10347 GCA_029593785.1 Cabassous unicinctus
GCCTCTTCCAGATCACCACATCAGCCGGCTGGGACGGCCTCCTCAGCCCCATCCTCAACACGGGTCCCCCCTACTGCGACCCCAATCTGCTCAACAGCAATGGCTCCCGGGGCAACTGCGGGAGCCCAGCCGTGGGCATCCTCTTCTTCACCACCTACATCATCATCTCCTTCCTCATCGTGGTCAACATGTACATTGCAGTGATTCTGGAGAACTTTAACGTGGCCACGGAGGAGAGCACCGAGCCCCTGAGCGAGGATGATTTTGACATGTTCTACGAGACCTGGGAGAAGTTCGACCCGGAGGCCACGCAGTTTATTACCTTTTCTACCCTTTCGGACTTTGCAGACACCCTCTCTGGCCCCCTGAGAATCCCAAAACCTAATCAGAATATATTAATTCAGATGGACCTGCCCTTGGTTCCTGGAGATAAGATCCACTGTTTAGACATCCTTTTTGCCTTCATCAAGAATGTGCTGGGGGAATCTGGTGAGTTGGATTCTCTGAAGGCAAGTATAGAGGAGAAGTTTATGGCAACTAATCTTTCAAAAGCATCCTATGAACCAATAGCAACGACCCTGCGGTGGAAGCAAGAAGACATTTCAGCCACCGTCATTCAAAAGGCCTACCGGAGCTATGCGCTGCACCGCTCCACGACAGTTTCCAAGCCCCAGGGTGTACCCATGGCTGAGGAGGTTGTGTCAGCCCCAGATGAAGGCTTTGTTGCATTCATGGCAAATGAAGATTGTGTGCTCCCAGACAAATCTGAAACTGCATCTCCCACATCTTTTCCACCATCCTATGACAGTGTCACTAGAGGTCTTAGTGATAGAGCCCACATGAGCACATCTAGCTCACTGCAGAACGAAGAAGCCATTGGTAAGGACGAGCCTGTTCCAGGGCCCCAGTGAGTACACTCCAGCATGGACAAGTCCAGTTCTGATGAGTCCTTCTGATCTGTGATAACTCTTTCCCACTACAGGTGGCATCTAGCCATCACTGCACCCATGCATGCCACTGGTCATAATGTCAAAACTGGACAGGGGACTGCAGTTGGTGCCCACCTTTGGAAGAGCCCAATACACCAACAGGAGTCAGAAGCCAAGAGCATCTCCACTGTGACTTTACTTTTTAATTTCAATATCAAATGGTAGTTTCCCTTACTTTCCAGAAAAATGTCCCTAGCCTTTAATTTTAGTTGTGATCAGAGCTTAAACATTTACCCAAACTTCTCAGGACCAGGACCTCCAAGGATATATGGCAAGGATGTTGCTGAAGGTCCAAGATGTTCCTCCGTGTAACAACACATGGAGATTGGCAATGTTATTCAGGATCTTGCATGACCGCATGTTGAGAGCTGCCAAACAACTGCTCCTGCCCAGGGTAACATTCACAGTGTATGTCATGAAATACCTTTGAGATATCCATTAAAATTAATATTTTTAAAGGTATGTCAAGACCAATGTTATATTTTAAAACGTCTTTTTATTTTTTAATTATATGTGATACTGACATGTGTCATGAATCACTTCTTCCCTTTCAGGATTCCTATACTTTGCAGTTTGAGCTTGAGGCTGGGTAGGGCAGATGAGAGCACTGTCCTGGAAGCTGGAGAGACAGGTTCCTGGCTCCTCCACAGATTCCTGGCTGATCCTGGTCCAAACTCTTTCCCCCTAAATCTCAGTTTCCCCACTTGCAAAGCTGGGGGAGGAGGACAGAATCGATTCTTCCTATAGCTCTTACATCTCATGTGGTACCCTGCCCCATTTATGTGGGAAATACATGCCTTCTTCTGAGGCTGCAACATCCAGTCCTTGCTGCTGTGTCAATGAAGAGGCAGCTTTCAGCCACTTTCCAGAACAAATTCCATACCTCCCAATCAGGTTTTAAACAGGACGGTTTCCACATTCTCCATAGGTCAGCACTCCATAAATAGTGGAAGCTAAAGGAAAAAGAATTTGAGAAGGATGATCTGGGAGATAAAAGGGGTGGCCAATCTTTTCTTTAGTCATCCTTCAAGTGGCATTAACCACCAGTTATGTGCCAGGCTCTGCTGTAGGTAAAGGGGCAAAATGGGAATTACACCTCTAAATGTGAATAAGGTTAATCCAGTGAATGTGGTGAGAGTGGTCAAAGGAGAATGTTTCAGGCACACAGGAGACCTTGAGATGAAGGAAAACAAGGTGTTCATACAACTAAAACACAGGACATAGGCATCTTAAGGCCAGCCATCATCCATTAACTCTTGGGACATTCCCAGACACAAACAAAGATTGGGTAAACTTGGATATATATTTGATCATTTCATAAGATTTACTGTTTATACAATTGCAAAGGCTAGAAACTGGTCCACCTGGCATGCCTCATGGATACAGATTTTTCCTGGGCTTTGCTCTTGTTTCTCTGTCACTGTCAGCCTATCAGGGCCTGAAGAGGATTTCAAGATGCTTGTGGGGTTGTCCCACAGATGCAGGTGAATAGGATGATGAAGGGATAGCTGAGGGCACAGGCTGTCCCAGGACAGATCAGCTGTTCTCTGATACCTTGTTTGTATCTAAAAGATGAGCCAACGAAAATGGCTTTTCCTGCCCAGTTCCTCTGGGTTGTGCTGCCCCTTCAATATCGAAGCCCCATGCAGTCGATGAAAATGCCATCTGAGAGGATGGAAGTGAGCGTGTTAGACAGCTGGGTGGACAGAGCTGGTGGACTGGTTTACCTTTACGTAACGTGGAAGACTTGAATGTATCCCGCCATCAGATTTGTTTTATTAAGTAGAGGATAACACTCTTGAAGATATTCTTATTACATCTTTTGCCCCACAGATGTATTTCTCAAATTTTAATGAGAACCACTGGGAAAAAGTCATCCAATATACACATCTTGCATTATACAAAGTTTTCAGAAATGTATCAAATGCCTTTGAAAATTTCAGTAGAGCAGGGGTTCTTAACCAGGGGTCTGTGAGCTTGAATTGAAATTCAAAAAAACATTATTCTTGTGGGGATGTGTTGGTGCAGGTGTGATATATTTATTAAATAATACACAGTATAGTGTGGACTTAGTAAGGGGTCCATGGTTTTCACCTGACTGTCAAAAGGATCCATGGAACAAAAAAGGTTAAAAAGCCCTGCTTTAGATCCATTTCCAAAGGTCCAATTACCAGGCAGGAAGTAGACTTTTGGAGTAGGAAACCTGAAAGGTCCAGGGCAGATGGAGAACCAGAGCTACCTTCTCAACCTCACTAACAGGAGACTGCACTGGAATCTCTCTGACCCAGAATATGGGAGGGTATCTAGGCACTGAAGGGAGACAGGAACAGTGTTGACTCCGAATATCTGGAACCTGCGGGGTCTTTAAAATATGCCTCCACCATAAACACTACCCTGGACTTTTCATACCATTAAACTTTTCATACCATTAAACATGCAGACACGGGCCAAGTGCTGGGGATGCAAACAAGACAAATCCTCAGGTTGGGGCTGAGCCTATGCTGAAGAAGTAGCATGGAACTACACCTGTTTTTTGTTTTTTTAAAAAAAGCAATTTCAAGGTTTCATTAGTGTCAGCCTTGGTTATTTGAATTAGCTCTCACTGAAAACAATGAAAATGCTGAATAAATACCAGACAAAATAGCATGTAAATTGGAAGGCAGGAAGTAGCATAAAAGTTCTAAAACTTTATTCTCCAGGAAGAGAATAAAGGTTGTTATTATTATTAGATTTTGGTAAGCTAAGAATATGTAGCTTAATTTCTAGGCTTGTCACTAACAGAGCAGAAACAGAAGAGGGGAAAATATGCTAAGAGAAATAATTAGCTAACAAAAAGTTAAGAAAGGAGAGAAATGAGAAAGATAGAACAAGACAGACAAGTAGAAAAGTCAAAGTAATATGATAGGTTTAAGCATAAATATATCAGTAATTACTTTAAATGTAAATGTGCTAAATGATCCAGAAGATAGACAAAGATTGTCAAGCAGGATAAAAGAATTTCAAAAAATTGATGTTTACAGGGAGACATACCTAAAACCTAAGGTTATCAAAGGTAAATAATAAAATTATAGAAAAAGATATACTACGTAAATACTAATCAAACAGCTGCAAAATACATGTTCATCTCAAGTGCTTATGGAACATATACAAAAATAATACATACACATGTCCATAGAACAAGATTCAAAAAGCTTTCACGGGATTAAAAGCATATAAAGTATTTTCAGATCATAATACAGTTTAGCTAAGGATCAACATCAAAGGGAAAACAATCATATGCTTAGAATGTAAGAAAAGCATTTCTAAATAAATTTGTCAAAGAAGAAATAACAAAGTCAAAGAAAATAGAAGAAAATAAAAACACAAGCAAAAAAGATCATAAAAATAAAATCAACAAAGCCAAAGAAAAACAGTTTAATTTTACCTAGAACAGTTGAAGCTATATGTATACATTTGGCCCCTAAACTCTTAGGTACAAAACCCAGAAAATTGCATGAACACATGCACTAGAAGATGTGCAAAAAGATTTCTTAGCAGTGTTGTATATAATGGACCCAAATTAGAAACAACCAGTGTTCACCAACAGTAGAATAAATTAGTAAACCGTGGTATAATCAAATCACATAATTTTACTCAGTAATGAAAATGAGTAAAATACAGCCTCATACAAGTCCAAGGATGAATCTTAAGCTTAATATAGAGTGAAAAAAGCCAGAAACAATATTACATATACCATAAAATTATTTGAAGTTCGAAATTATTTTATGTTTACCATAAAAGTCAGGGCAAAGGTTACCACTAGGGGAAGGGAGGCATTTGAGACCAGGTCTCAGCAGTGTTTTTGTTTTTTGGTTTTTTAAAGATTTATTAACTTTTTTTATTCATTTCCCTGCCCCGCCCCTCCATTGTTTGCACTCACTGTCTGCTCTCTGTGTCTGCTCATCTTCTTTTTAGGAGGCACCGGGAACTGAACCTGGGACCTCCCATATGGGAGGGAGGTGCCTAATCGCTTGAGCCACCTCTGCTCTCTGCTTGTTGTGTCTCTCATTGTGTTTCCTCGTTGTGTCTCCTCATTGTGTCATCTTGTTGCGCCAGCTCGCCACACCAGCCTATTGCATCAGCTTGCTGTCTTACTTGTCTTCTCTAGAAGGCACTGGGAACGAAGCCTGGGACCTCTCACGTGGTAGGCAGGCACCCAACTGCTTGAGCCACATCTGCTTTCCTCAGCAGTGTTCCAATTCCTCTCCCAGCTGGTTGTTTTTATGAACATTGTCTTTATAACTATGTGTTAAGCTAAACATACTCATCTAATGCACTTTTCTGAGTGTATGTTATATCTCACAATTTAAAAATATTAATGGCTCATCTTAAATGCACATCCTTCTTCACAGAATGAGTTGATCTCTGCTACTTTCAGTTCAGGCATTTAGACATGGACTTAGATTATCCGAGCTGAGCTGTGAAAGGAGGTGCTGTGAGAAGTTCCCAAAAGGAAAAGTTTTTTATCAAAAGGAGAGATGGATGATGAACAGGCTATAACATAGCTTCCCACTACATTCTACCCCAATGTCAACATACATTCTTCCCAGACATACCATTTCAAAAGCCTTCCTAACATAACGTAGCTACCCCACATAAAACCACACCTTCCCAAAGGGAGACATTCAAGAGAATTGTCCAGTTACTGTATCCAGCTTCAACTCAACAATGTTTGAATAATATTTCAGCAAATCCTGTCAACTCCACTTTCAAAATATAGCCAGGATTTGACCACTTCTTACCATCTTAACTACTGTCAACCTTATCCAAGCAGCCATCATCGCTCCCGGGTATTATTTCAATAGGCTCCTAACTGGTCCATCCAATAGCCTGTTCTCCTCAGATAGCATCCAGATAGCCACGCACCCGTGGCTGCCGCCGAGCCCTGCGTGGGAACTCTTGCGATGGCTTTACGTAACCTGGCCTTCGCCCCTCCCCGGCCTTGTCGTCCCTCCCTCACCCTTCCTCGGTCATGCTGTCCTCTTTGGTGTTCCGTAAACACATCAGTTAAGCTCTTTCCTCAACGCAAAGGCCTCGGGACTTGCTTTCCCGCAGCCAATACCTCCACGTGGCTCATCATTCCCCTACTTTCTTCAGCTCTTCTCATTGCTAGGCACATCCATAGCTCTTGTCACCCTCTGCGGCATCACATATGTACTCGTTTATCGTTTGTCTTCCCAACTAGACTGTAAGCTCTATGAGGACAAGGATTTTTTCATCAATATTTGTTGAATAAGATGCTTTCTTCTTGACCAGCCCAGATGCAGCGCCTCACAGCTCAACACTCTGTTGTCTATTGTCTGTTAAATTTAACCACCTCCCCTCACATCCAATATACAATTTCATAGGATACACACAGCACTTCAACAAAAAAACATATTTAGAAAAAGAGAAAACACACAGCCCACCCGGAAGCACGTACTCCTTGTGGAGTGGAAGTTTTCTTGATCTTTCTCTCTAGAGCAGGGTTCTTATCCTTTTTTGTTCCATGGACCCCTTTGCCAGTCAGGTGAAAACCACAGACCCCTTACTAGGTCAAGTCCACACTGTACTGTGTATTACTTAATAAATATATCACACCCGCACCAACGTGCCCACAAGAATGTTTTTTGAATTCCAATCCAAGCTCAATGACCCCTGGTTAAGAGCCCCTGCTCTAGAGAGCCCCTCCCCCACTCTCCTGCCGCCTCGGGATTCGAGGACACTGGGAAGTCCCCCTTCTCAGGAGCTGGGGGTTCACTGCACTTTGTGTTGGCACCAGCTCAGGGCCCTGCGACCTGCCTTCCGCTCTGAGCAACCACTGGCCATCGCTTTCCTGCACTGAAGTTTCTCTGCCAGTACAGCTCCCTTAAAATTCTAACAGGGTTTCTCTCTCTTGCATTTCGCCAACTCCTGAGACCTTGGGTTACGGTCCTTCCGTCCAGACCAGGGACCTGCGTGCTGTCGTTTCACAGCAGCCCTCTTGCCACCCCTCTCAGCCCTCAGCCGAACGGCTTCATCCTGGCCTGAGCCTGGGGTGACGGAAAACAATAGGCCTGGGTGTGGAGGCACAGTTCCCCTGTTCCTTACCCCCGGACTGTGTCCCGTCGGAAAGCTCTTGAAATTGGAGTAAAGTCTCCTCTGACCTGCAGGGAGTGCAGGGTGAGGCTCCTGTGGGGACGGAGTGGCCACATCAGGCTTCTTAGCTGCACCTCTGCATTTCCAACCAGGGCTGTGCCGGCAGATGGCTAACAATCAGCTCAGGGGTGGCAGAAGCCCCAATTTGTAGCATTTTCCAATTTGTCACTTCTGGTATAAACACGCCCATCATTTCCAATGCCAAACTACCAACTTGGCACCTGTATTAGTCAGCCAAAGGGGTGCTAATGTGAAATACCAAAAATGGGTTGGTCTTTATAAAGGGTATTTATTTGGGGTAGAAGTCCACAGATACCAGGCCAGAAAGCGTAAGTTTCTTCTCTCACCACAGTCCATCGCCACGTGTTAGAGCAAGACAGCTGCCGACGTTTGCCAGGGTTCAGGTTTCTTGGGTTCCTCTCTTCCCGGGACTGTGTTTCTCTCCAGGCTCAGCTCCTGTTTCCTCCACAAGGTCAGCTGTAGACGATCAGGCAAACGGCTGGCTTCTCTTCTCCTGGGGCCTTCTTTCCAACATCAAAACTGCTTCTCAAAAACCGCTCCCTCTGTCCTTTGCCTTGCCTTTTATATTCGATTCCCCCACCCACCAAGGGGTGGGGCTCAACGCCCTACTGACGTGGCCCAGTCAACGCCCTAATCATAACTTAATCATGCCCAGATTAACACATCAGTTTACAAGCATGATCCAATTATATTTTTGGAATTCATAATTACATTAAATTGGCCAACGGCTACAGCACCCCTAAAGGAGCAATCACAAGGAGATGCACTCAGCTCACACCTCAGCTTCCAACCTGCTGCTGCTTCTCCACCAATATTAGTTTGAAGCAGAAATTTGTTTTTTCCAAAAGGCAAAAGCCTACGAGACAGGCACCTCGGGTTGCTGGCCATAGACAGAGAAAGGGCCCCCTTCTGCGTTCACACAGCCAGCTTAGTCAGCGTGTTGTTTTGCGTGTGACTTTACTACGCCTGCAAGAAAGTGGCCCATGCCTTTCCAAATCCTAGAGTTTTTCTATCAAAGCCCTTAAGTCCAGCTGCAAGAGGCAGGTGTCTGAGTCTCCAGATGCAACAACTACAACTAACCGCATAACAGACATTTTCAGAATCAGAACTGAGGGTGGAGCACCTCTGTGTCCTGCACCCCGTCTCGACTTGGCCATTGCCTAGTAAGGGCCTGTCCCTAGCAAAATCCATCTCAGGTAGCAACTTCTCCGTCAGAGTTACGTGATTACAAGCAACAGAAACGAATTCCAGCATAAAAAAATTATTGCAAGGCTGTGGGCACCTCTCAGAACGGGAGAAAATGCGGAGCAATCAGGAGGACGGCAGGCAAGGCCAGGTGGGCTTGTGCGAAGCAGGCACAATCAGTGTCAGCTCCTTCCCCTGTGGGTTTCCAGCCAGGATTCGGATTCCAACAAGAGGGCATCCAAGCGGCCGGGCGCCAGCCAGGGAAGATGCGGAGTTTTGACTGACAGCTCCAATAAGACTGCAGGCCATGGGGCAGGGTCATGATGGCTCCTTCCCCCTCTCCCCCAAAAAGTTAAGGCACAATCACCAAAAGAAGGAACGAGTCTGGAGGCAGGCAAAACTCCTGACAAGTTGTATTTGTGTTTTCTAAAGAGCTTTCTTGCCTCAGTGACCAATTACACAGAAAGTGATGCTGGGGACGGGAAGAGCAGGCAGGAGCTATACCAGTGGGGACCTGGACTTTGAGGCTCCCGGGCAGATTGACTGAAAGCCACCACGTCTGTGCCCTCATCATGAAATAGGGTATGATGAGTAACTGAGTTAATTGATTACTAGAAATGTGGCTGCTCCTGCATACAGATTTAATCACATTATAAAGCAGTAAAGACACACATTTACAGTATAATGCTTCATGCAGCTAGAACAGGGAGCCCCAAAACCGCTCGGAAGCTGAAGACGTCTGCCAATGATCCAAGCAAAAACCCAGCTCAGGGGCTAAGCAACAGGGTGCCCTATGGCATTCCGAGTGAGAGGGAAGAAGGTCTGGATTTGATTCCAGGCCCTTGATCACATGGCACAACTTCCCTGAGCAACTCTCCTTGTCTACACAGGGCAGTGAAGATTCCCGCCCTGCCAAAACCACCAAGGCAGTTCAAAGGAGATTAAAACGCTGTGTAAGGGTTAAAGGAGAGACCATATAAAACTCTTCAGCAGATCTGGAATAGGCAAGCAAAAGTGCTTAGCCCCCAGGGCGTCCCCCTCCGGAGGGAGAACAGCCCCTGAAGCACCAGGCTTGCTCGCTGAGGCAGGGGCAGAGCTGAGCCCTGCCGGCTGCACTCCTCCTTCTGAAAACTTCCTCTTCCGTTTCCTTCCCGCCTTCTCCCTCTGGCACCTCTTCCTCTAGCAGGTCCTTAAAGGACAGTGCTCCTGGCCATCACACCCCTGGCCCCACCACCTCCTGGGCTCCCGCCAGCTGGATGTCCCCGAATCACTCCCACTCCCTCCACTTTCCCACAGCAGCCTCCCGTGTTCCCTGCCCCAGGCCAGGGCACCACTTTGCCTCTCCATCCACCCGGCTTCGATGCTCAGATTCACCTACAAAGCTGCCTTTCCACGCACTCAGCCCGTTGCTAGGCTCTGTGGATTCTTCCTCAAATCCATCCCCTCCTCATGCGTGTCATCACTGCTGTGACCCAGGCTCTTGCCTTTCTACTGGACGGTGGAGATGACGTCCCCAAACTCCCTGAAATGCTGCATCGACTGCCTAGAGAACTTACCGAGCTCTACTGCCTCCCCCAGCGCAGCGGCATCAATGTGATTCCTCCCATGCCCAAGCTGGCGCCTCGAAACTGCCTCCAGCGCAGGCACTTCTCTGCTGCCCACTTGCGGTAGGTCGCAAAGCCCCCTCTGCCTCTACCCTCATATTACCCAGGGAGGAGCACTCACAGACCAACCACTCCTCACCCTGGGCATAACCTCGAGGGCATGCACTCCCTACCCGGGAGAAAGATGCAGAGGTAAAAGGGAGAGGAGGGGAGCACCCATCCTGCCCCACTGTCCCCTGCAAGGCCCCCACAGGGCGGTGCTGCATCCCCTCCCCACTGGGCATCGGAGTGTTGGTGGACAGCACACAAAGGAGCATCTGCCCACATGGAGGCCCCCAAGGCCATGCCCAGCACCTTGAGAGGTAGTCACCCACTGTGCGGAGCCGTCCACT
>JAQZBX010110731.1:0-10347 GCA_029593785.1 Cabassous unicinctus
AAGATCAGATCTTATGGGAATGAAAGGCGCAATAAATGAAATTAAAAATACACTGGAATTATATAATAGTGGGTTTGAGGAGGCAGAAGAAAGGATTGGTGAGCTTGAAGAAATGGCCTCTGAAAGCAAATGTATTAAAGAACAGATGGAAGAAAGAATGGAAAAAATTGAACAAGGTCTCAGGTAACTAAACAACACATACGTGTCATGGGTGTTCCAGAAGGAGGAGAGAAGGGAAAAGGGGCAGAAGGAATATCTGAAGAAACAATGGTAGAAAATTTCCCAACCCTATTGAAGGGCATGGATACCCATGTCCAAGAAGCACAATGTACTCTCATCCGAATAAATCCGAATAGACCAACTCTGAGACACATACTAATCAGAATGTCAAATGCCAAAGACAGAGAATTCTGAGAGAAGCAAGAGAAAAGCAAAGCATAACATATAAGGGATACCCAATAAGATTAAGTGCCGATTTCTCACCAGAAACCATGGAGACAAGAAGACAGTGGCATGATATATTTAAGATACTGCAAAAGAAAAACTTCCAGCCAAGAATCTTATATCCGGCAAGATTGTCTTTCAAAAATGAGGGCGAGTTTAGAATATTCACAGATAAACAGAAACTGAGAGAGTTTGGAACCAAGAGATCTGCTTTGCAGGAAATACTAAAGGGTGTGCTACAGCCTGAAAAGAAAAGACAGGAGAGAGGCTTGAAGAGAGTTGAGAAATGAAGATTGTATCAATAAGAGTAACTAAAAGTGTCAAGAGTGGTGAAAATAAAATATGACAGATAAAACCCAAATATTTAGGAATAAACTTAACCAACGATGTAAAGCACTTGTATTCAGAAAACTACAACTCACTGTTAAAAGAAATAAAAAAAGAGACTTAAAATATTGGAAGAACATTCCATGCTCACGGATTGGAAGACTAAACATCATTAAGATGTCAATTCTACTCAAATTGATATACAGGTCCAATGCAATTCCAATAAAAATTCTACCAGCATTTTTTAAATAAATGGAAAGCACGGTTAACAAATTTATTTGGAAGGGTAAAGAGTCCTGAATAGCCAGAAACATCTTAAAAAGAAAAAGCAAAGTGGGAGGACTCTCGCTTCCGGACTTCAAATCATATTACCCTGCTACAGTGGTAAAAACAGCATGGTACTGGCATAAAGACAGACCAATGGAACCAAATTGGTGGTTCAGAAACAGACCCTCACATTTAGGGTCAACTGATTTTTGACAAGACTGTCAAACCCACCCAGCTCAGGCAGAACAGTCTATTCAATAAATGGTGCTGGGAGAACTGGATATCCCTAGCCAAAAGAAGGAAAGAGGACCCCTATCTCACACCGTATACAAAAATTAACTCAAAATGGAACAAAAACCTAAATATAAAAGCAAGAACCATAAAGCTTCTAGAAGAAAATGTAGGAAATTATCCTCAAGACCTGGTGGTAGGTAGTAGATTCTTAAAGGAGATAAGAGGAGGACTGAGATGGACTACAGATGTTTAATGTACGTAGAAGTTTTAATTAACTTTACTGTAAAAGTGTGGAAATGTATAGAGTTGATGGTAACACATTATCGTGAGGAACAGCTGGTTTATAAATGGGAATGTGGCTGAAAAGGGTAGTCTAGGGATATAAATGCCAAATGACAGAAAGCTAGAGAATAATCTAGGTCTGAATAACACAGTAAACCCAGAGGTGGATGACAATTGTAGTTGACAGTACAGATGCAAGAGTGTCCTTTGTGAACTAGAGCAGAACTACATCACTATTGCAGGGTGGTGGGAATGTGGAGAAGCATGAGAAAAAAAATACAACTGGAATGACCTATAGACTGTGGTTAACAGTAAAAATATAATATTCATACATCTATACCAAAGATGTACTGTGTTGATAATGGGGGAGCATGGAAAAAGTGTGCCAAATGTACACTATGGACCTGGTTATAATCTGATATTATCTCATAATCTGTAACAAATGTTCCACCACAGTGTGATGTGTTGATAGAGGGGTGCTGTATGAGAATTCTGCACATGCGTATGACTGTTTTCTAAGTTTACAACCTCTACCATAAAAATATATTTAAAAAAATAATAATAGGGCAGGTTGGGAGAAAAATACACTAAATGTAAGATAAGGACTACAGTCAGTAGTTAAGATTTTGACAATATTCTTTCATAATTTGTAACAAATGTCTCACAACAATGCAAGGTGTTGGTGGTGGGTTGATGTATGGGAACCCTGTATGATGTTATGCATGTTTGCTTTGTAAGTTCACTACTATTACTATACACTTATTGTTTATGTATGTTTATGTATGAGTGATATACGTCAATAAATGAAAGAAAGAAAAAAGCACGCCCCAACCATATAGAGTAGCTACAGCAATTTCAGATAAAATAGACTAAGTCAAAAACAGTTACAAGGGAAAAAGAAGGCATTATATAAAGATAAAAGGGTCAAACCAACAAGAAGACATAACAAATATAAATATATATGGGCCTAATGGCATGAAGCAAATATTGACAAATTTGAAGGGAAAAAAAAAAATCAGGCTACAATAATAGTAGAAACAACAATATACAAGTTTTAATAAAGGATAGAACATCTAAAATGACAATCAATAAGGAAATATAAGACTTGAATGATACTCTAAAACAATCAGACTGAACAGATACACCTATGAAACACTTCACCCAGCAGCAGCAGAATACTTCTCGAGTGTACATGGATCATTCTCTAGGATAGACTGTATGAAGGTCACAAAATAAATCTCAATAAATTTAAAAACATTGAAATCATACAGTATATCTTCTCTAATAAAAGGGAATGAAGGTAGAAACCAATTGGGCAGAACTTGAAAATTTGCAAATATGTGGAAATTAAACAATGTACTCTAAAACAAACTGTGTCAAAGAAGAAACCACAAGGGAATTAGGAAATATCTTTTTTTTTTTTTTTTTTTTAAGATTTATTTATTTATTTATTTATCCCCCCCTTGCTGCTTGTGCTTGCTGTGTCCATTCGCTGTGTGTCTTCTCCGTGTCTGCTTATCTTCCCCTTGCTGTGAGGTCCCGCTGCAATCAGCCCCTAGCGCCGCGCTGGCTGGCCTGCCCTCACAAGGAGGCCCCGGGAAGCGAACCCCGGGCCTCACACATGGTAAACGGGGGCTCTATCGGTTAAGCCACACCCGCTTCCTGTTGTGAGGGCTTGCTGCATCAGCCCACTAGGCTGCACGGGCCGGCCTGCCCTCACAAGGAGGCCCCAGGAAGCGAACCCGGGGCCTCCCATATGGTAAACAGGGGCTCTATCGACTAAGCCACTCCTGCTTCCCAGGAAATATCTTGAGGTGAATGAAAATAAAAATGCAACATACCAAAACTTACGGGATGCAGCAAAGGCAGTGCTCAGAGGGAAATTTACAGCTCTAAATGCCTACACCAAAAAAGAAAAAAGATCTCAAACCAGAAATCTAACCTCACAACTGGAGGATCTAGAAAAAGAAGAACAAACTAAACACAAAGGGGACAGAAGAAAGTAAACAAAAATAAGTTAGTTCTTTGAGAAGATGAATAAAATTGATAAGCCTTTAGCTAGGCTAACAAAGAAAAAAAGTGAGTGGAAGTAAATAACTAAAATCAGAAATGAAAGGAGGGACATTACTGATCCCACAGAAATAAAGGATTACAAGAGGAAGCTATAAAAAATCAGATAACGTAGATGAAATGGAAAAACTCCTAGGAACATAAAAATTACCTACACTGTATAGAAAAGCACCAGAAGATCTCTATGGACCAATAATAACTAAAGAGTAAACAAAATAAGTAAACAAAAACCTCCCAACAAAGAAAAGCCCAGGAACAGACAGCTTCACTCGTGAAATTTACCAAACATTCCAAGAAGAATTAACAATTCTGCTCAAATTCTTCCATATAATTGAAGAGGAGGGAATACTTCCTAACTCATTCTATAAGGTCAACATCACCCTAACACCAAAGCCAAATAAAGAGACCACAAGATCTGAAAATTACAGACCAACATCCCTCATGAATATAGATGCAGAAACCCTCAACAAAATACTAGCAAACTGAATCCAACAGCACATTAAAATAATTATACGCCATGATCAAGTGGGATTTATCCCTGGCATGCAAGCATAGCTCAACATAAGAAAATCAATTAATGGATTACACCACATTAACAGAACAAAGGAAAAAGTACACGATCATCTCAATTGATGCAGAAAAGGCACTTGACAAATACAGCACCACTTCTTGATAAAAACACTTAGAAAACTTGGAATTTCCTCATCATGATAAAAGGCACATATGAAAAACCCATTGCTGACATCATACTCAATGGTGAAAGACTGAAAGCTTTCCCTTTAAGATCTGGAACAAGACAAGGATGCCCACAGTCACCACCGTTATTCAACACTGAACCAGAAGTTCTAGCTGGAGCAATTAAGCAAGAAAAAGAAATAAATGGCATCCAAATTGGAAAGGAAGAAGTAAAACTTTCCCTATTTGCATATGACATGATTCTATATACAGAAAATCCTGAAAAATCCAAAATAAAGCTACCAGAGCTAATAAACAAATGCTGCAAAGTAGCAGGGTACAAGATCAACATGCAAAAAACAGTAGTTTTTCTGTACACCAATAATGAACGATCTGAAGAGAAAATTAAGGAGAAAAATCAATTTATAATATCTAGGATTAAATCTATCCAAGGATGTAAAGGACTTGTACACAGAAAACTACAAAACACTGATAAAAGAAATAAAAAAGACTTAATGAATGGAAGGACATTCCATGTTGATGGACTGGAAAACTAAATATCATTAAAATATCAATTCTACCCAAATTGATTTACAGATGTAACACAATACCAATCAAAATTCCAACAACCTATGGTGCAGCCTCTCTGAAAGACAGTTTGGCAGTTCCTAAGGAAGCTAAATATAGAACTGCCATATGATCCAGCAATTCCTCTACTAAGAATACATCCAGAGAAACTGAAAACTGTGACACGAACAGACATCTACACACTGATGTTCATAGTGGCCTTATTCACAATTGCCAAAAGATGGAACCAACCCAAGTGTCCATCAATTGATGAATGGATAAACAAAATGTGGTATATACATATGATGGAATACTATGCTGCAGTAAGAAGAAATGAAATTAGGACACATATGATAACATGGATGAATCTTAAAAGACATTATGCTAAGTGAAGTAAGCCAGATACAAAAGGACAAATATTGCATGGTCTCACTAATGTGAACTAAATACGAAGATTAAATGCATGGAATTAAAACCTAGAGTACAGGTTATTAGGAGAGATAAGAGGAGAGCTGTGAAGGAGTGCTGATGCTTAATGTATGCAGAAGTTTTAATTAACTTGACCGTAAATGTATGAAAATGGATAGAGTTGATGGTAACACAATATAACGAGTAGCAGCTGGTTTATAGATGGGATTGTAGCTGAAAAGGGTAGTTTAGGGATGTAAATGTCAATTGAAAGAAAGCTAGAGAATAATCTAGGGACTGAATAACACAGTGAACCCAGAGGGGGATGAGAACTGTGGTTAATAGTAAAAATGAAAAAATGTCCTTCTGTGAACTAGAAAAGATGTATGTCACTATTGCAGGGTGGTGGGAATGTGGAGAAGCATGGTAAAAATACAACTAATGTAACCTATGGAGTACAGTTAACAGTAATACTGTAATATTTTTGCATCAATGCCAAAAATATACTGTGTCAATAATTTATGGAAAAATATGCCAAATGTACATTATAGACCATAATTAATGTTAATAGTCTGATATTATTATCTCATAATCTGTAACAAATGCTCCACAATGGTGTGGTGTGTTGGTGAAGGGTTGCTGCATGGGAATTCTACACACGTGTATGATTGTTTTGTAAGTTCACTTCTGTAATAAAAATGTAAAAAAAAAATTCCAACAGCTTTCTTTGCAGGATTAGAAAAACTCTAAACATCAAATCTTTATGGACAGGGAAGGAGACCCGAATAGTCGAAGCCATCTTGAATCAGAACGTTGGAAGGCTCATACTTCCTGACCTTAAAACTCATCACAAAGCCAGAGAAATCAAGACAGCATGGTACTGGCCCAAGGACAGACATATAGACCAATGTAACGGAATTGAGAATTCAGAAATAAACCCTCACATCTATGGGCAACTAATTTTTGACAAGGCTGCCAAGGCCATTCAAATGGGAAAGAAGAATTTCTTCAATTGCTCCTGGGAAAACTGGATCTCCATTTGCAAAAGAATGAAGATGGACCCCCCACCTCACACCATACTCAAAAATCAACCCAAAATGGATGAAAGATTTAAACATAAGAATCAAAACTATCAAACTCTTAGGAAAAAAACAGGCCCTTGTGTTAGATAATCGGTTTCTTAGACTTTACAGCCAAAGCACAAGCAACAGAAGGAAAAATAGATAAATGGGACTGCATCAAAATTAAGAATTTCTATACATCAAAGGCCTTTATCATGAAAGTAAAAAGTCAACCTACTCAATGGGAGAAAGTATTTGGAAAACACAAATCTGGTAAGGATTTACTATTCAGAACACATAAATAAATCCTATAAATTAACACAAAAAGACAAAACCCAATTAAAACATGGGCAGAAAACTTGAATAAACATTTCCCCAAAGAAGATATATTAATGACCAAAAAGCATGTGAACAGAAGCGCAACATCATTAGCCATCATGGAAATGCAAATCAATACCACAATGAGACACCATTTTCATACCCACTAGAATGGCTACTATTAAACAAACAAAAAATGAAAAACTGCAAGCGTTGGAGAAGACATGAAGAAACAGAAACACTCATTGTGGGTGGCAATGTAAAATGGTGCACCTCCTATGGAAGATAGTTTGGCGGTTCTTCAGAAAGTTAAGTATAGAATTACCATATGACCCGGCAATCCCATTTCTAGGTGTATCCCCAAAAGAATTGAAAGCAGGGACTTGAAAACAAATGTTCATAGTGGCATTATTCACAATTTCCAAAGGTGGAAACAAGCCAAGTGTCCATTAACCCATGAATGGATAAACACAATGCAGTATACCCATACAATGGAGTATTATTTGGCCGTAAAAAGGAATGAAGTTCTAGTGCATGCTACAACATGGATGAACCCTGAAGACATCGTGGTGAGTGAAATAAGTCAGACACAAAAGGTCAAAAGGATCTTGCTTACATGAAATAAGAATATGCAAGTCCATAAAGCCAGAAACTACAATAGGGTTACCAAGGGCCAAGTGGACAAGGGGAATGGGGAGTTAAGGCTTAATTGGTATGGAGTTTCTGTTTGAAGCGATGGAAAGAAGTTTTGCCAATGGATGATGTGGATGCACATACAACTTTTGTTTATGTAATTAATATCACTGAATTGTATATTCAAAAAAGGTAAAGTTTAGGTTGTATATAAGTTATCACAGACACACACATACACACACACAAAGAAAACAATAACCCATAAAACTCTACAACACAGGGAGTAGATGTAGCTCAGTGGCTGAGCACCTGCTTCCCATGTACGAAGTCATGGGTTCAATCCCTGGTACCTCCTAACAAAAACAAAAACAAAACCGTACAACACAAAGAGTCAATGAGTGAATTTGCAGAATATTAATAAGAGGGAAAACTGCATGTAAGGGGGAGTATATGGGAACTCTGTATTTGCAACAGTATGTTTTTCTAAACCTACAACTGCTTAATTTAAAATAATAATAATAATGGAAGGTCTGATGACATTGTTGCTTCAAATAGAGTCTATCAATCAAGAGGTGGAAACTATAAAAAAAGAACCAAAGGAAAATTCTGGATTTCAACTGGCAGAAGAATAAGTGAACTTGAAGGGAGATTGACAGTGATGATTAAGCAAACCAATAGATGGAGAAACAAGTGAACAGAGCCTCAGAAAAACCCAGGACACCAATAAGAACACCAACAGATGCAGAGTGTGAGTAACAGGAGAAGAGAGAAAGGAGTAGAAAAAATTATTGGAAGAAAATATGGCTGAAAACATCCCATGTTTATTGAAAACCACATCCTGGTAGCTCAACTAACTCCTAGTAGGATAAAAGCAAAGAGATCCACAAATAGTCATATCAGAGTAAAAATGCCAAAAATATAGACAAGGAAAAAAATCTGAAAGCATCAAGGGAAAAACAGCACATCACTTACAAGGGAACTCCAATAAGATGAACAGCTGAGTTCTCAGCAGGAACAATGGAGGCCAGGAGGTAACTGGATAACAAAAGTGAGGAAAGAAAAAAATCTTCAACCAAGAATCCCATACCCAGCAAAGTTATATTTCAAAAATGAAAGATTGGGGAATGGACGTAGCTCAAGTGGTTGAGCACCTACTTCCCACATATGAGGTCCCTGGTTCAACCCCCAGTTCCTCCTAAAAACAAAACAAACAACAAACAAACGAAAAAACCAACTCAGGGGAGCCAATGTAGCTCAGTGGTTGAGCTCCAGCTTCCCACATACAAGGTCCTACATTCAATTTCAGGAGGCAGATGTGGCTCAAGCAACTGAGCTCCTGCCTACCACACAGGGGTGGGGGTAGGGGTCCCAGATTCGGTTTCCAGTGTCTCCTAAAGAAGACGAGCAAGACTGCGAGCTCACGCAAAAAGATGACACAACAAAAGAGACACAAGGAGAGAAACACAATGAAAGACAAAACAAAGCAGGGAGCAAAGGTGCCTCAAGCGATTAGGCGCCTCCCTCCCACATGGGAGGTCCTGGGTTTGGTTCTGGTGCCTCCTAATAAGAAGACGAGCACACAATGAACAGACACAGCAAGTGCAAAACAACGGGGAGAGGGAGAGAAATAAATAAAATAAATCTTAAAAAAAAGGAGAAGAAAAAAGATTCCATTTCATTTGGAACTTGCCTGTCACCAGGAAAATGACTGGCACTCTGAGCTGGACATGGAGACACAGCCAGAATATACCATTTGGGTGAGGACTTCCAATTTTTAATTTATTGAAAACCTATCAGAAAAGTAAAAAAGCATTGTTCTGGGAGAGGACTGTGGTAAGATGGCAGAGTAGGAAGCTCCAGGAATCAGTCCCTCCACTAAAACAACAATGGAACTGGCAGGAACTGCTTGAATCAATTATTTTGGAACTCTGACAGGTAGTGAAATACAGTGCAGCATCCAGAGAAGAGCTGGAAGAAGAGGGTGGTACACTGCAGTAAAGACCTTCTGGGTACTGGGTATCACCCCTCACCCCCCAACCACATGGCAGGGAGCAGTGGGAACTGCAGCTGGTGTGGCTTGCTGGTGCCAGGTGGGCAATAAGGACCTTGACTTCCAAAATCCAGGGATGTCTGCTCTGACCAGCGATCACTGCTTTTGATGAGCTACTTCACATTGCTGGGGGATTTTCTTTCCATTACCCGTTTGAAGCATAGTCTGCATAAATCACAAACTGACAGCTCCTGCCCTCAGCAAGAAAATAAAACAAAACAAAAAGCACACAGTAACCCAAGGAGAGGGAAGATTAAATTTCCAGAGTTACAACAACTTAACACTCAGAATGTCCAGTTCTCAATTTAAAAACTACAAAACACATGAAGAAACAGGAAAGTATGGCCCAGTCACAGGAAAAAAAAGAATTTCCCAGAAACCATCATTGAGGCAGCTCAAACATTGGAAAAGACTTTAAATCAACCGTCTTAAATATGTTCAATGAGCTGAAGGAATTCATAGACTGAGAACTAAAGCAAATGAAGAAAACACTGCTGGAACAAAATAAAGAACTATAAATTAGTTCTGGGGAGCAGATGTAAATCAGTGGTTGAGCACCTGCTTTCCATGTATGAGGTCCTGGGTTCTATCCCTGGTACCTCCTAAAATAAAATAAAATAAAATAAAAGGAACTACTATGTTATACAGTCCCATGCTACATTTTTTTTTTAGCTTTCCTTCTAGTAACATAGTAAAACCTCATGTGAAATATGAATATGGGTGATATTGCATATATAAGACTTTTTACAAAATATAATACAATAAACTAGAGAGACAAACAGAATTGCAGCTATGTACAGCAGGGGAAACAGAGATTGAGAAGTTATGAGTTTTTTTGTTAGTCTGTTTTTTGTTTATTATTATTTGAATAATGAAAATGCTTTAATAATGACTGAACTAATGGATGCACAACTATGTTATTATACCAAATATCACTGATTGCACACTTTGGGTAAATTGTATGCTTTATTAATAGATCACTAAAATTGATTAAAAAAAAAAAAAAAAAAA
>JAQZBX010110732.1:0-10347 GCA_029593785.1 Cabassous unicinctus
AGAAATTATATCCTGTATTTCTCTGTATTGCCCCAAATACTCCCATAAATCTACACCAGTTAGGACTTGGGGATGAAAGAGAAGCCCTGATGCTGGACTAGAGTAACTTCCCCTCTTTTCTTGGGGAACGAGCTCTCGAGGTATTGTCATTGGACTGAGGATCTTGTACTAGGACTTACACACACTCACTCATCTGGTCAGTCAGCAGATACATATAGTGCACCCACCCTATGCCAGGTCCATCAAGGTGCTGTGCACAAAGCATGTAAAAAAAGAAAAAAAGAACAGACACTGTTTTCCTTGAGCTTCGATTCTATGGGTGGCAATAGACATTATAAAATCAAGACTATAAAATGCTGGACGATGATAAATTGTTATGAAGAAAAATAAAATGGGATAAGGAATGCCATTGTTGGGTGAGTAGGGAAGAAAGTGATTTTGACACAGAGTGGTTGGGGAAGGTCATTCTACAAGATGAGGCTGGAGCAGTAGCCTGATGGCAGTGATATCTTGAAACAAGGGATAACTAGGAGAAGTGCTTCCCAAGCAGAGTACAAGAGAAATGGACTAAGCCAGGACCATGCTTGGCAAGTGGAAGAAGAGCAAGGAAGCCCAAGTGGCCTGGGCACAGTGAGTGAGGCAGAATGACAGGAAATTAGGTCAGGAAAATGAAGTCACACAAATGAGGTTTAAAAAAAAAAGGTGGTGGAGGTGGGGGTGCTACAGGAAGAGGCAGGGAAGTGGTAGCATCTTGTGAGCCAAGGAAAGGACTTACAGTTTTACTCTGAGCAAGATGGGATCTATGGGAAATTCTTGAGCAAGGATCACATGATATGACTTACTCTGGCTATTCTATGGAGAACGGACAGTAGGTGGGCAAGGAAGAAAGAAGGTGTGACAATAACCCATGTAAGGGAGGGATGGTGAGAGCAGTGACAAAGGGGATGAGCCGCTTTGGGATTCTGGTTTTATTTTTAAAGTACAGCCTAGAGGATTTGCTCAGGAATTGATTGTGGAGTATAAAATAAAGAGAAGGACCAAAGCTCCAAAGTATTTGCCCTGAGAAATCAGAAGAATGAAACCGTGAGAGGAATACATTTGTGAAGGAGAATGAAGAGAAACCGGTATTAAATTTTATAATGGAATATTTGCCATATTTATGAGATAGTCACATTGAGATGTCAAATAGGCAGCTGGATGGACAAGTCTGGAGTACAGGGGAGACAGCTGGGTTAAGGAGTAGAACAAATAAAGGGTATTTAGAACCATGAGTCTGGATGAGACCATGGAGGAAATGAGAGAGGGCAGTGATGGAAAGAGGTCTAAAAACAGTACCCAAGGTTTCTCCTGTATATGGGGTCAGAAAAATATGGCAGAACCATGAAAGGCTTCTGAGAAGGGACTTCCAGAGAGGAAGAGCCCAAAGAGAATGATGTTCCATCTCTCCTTTATTCTACCCCTATTATCACTCCGCTTCCTCCTAGACCCACCTCCTTCTTCTTGTACTACTAATGGATATGTTTTACTGGCTTTGCCTGGCTAACTGCTACCCATCTTCTAGGTCTCAGTCTTTGTGAGGACTTCCCTGATCTCCTACATAAACTTTCTCTTTCGTATCGCATCACATTGATCTTTACCTTCACAATACTTTGGGTATGAATCTATGTGTTTATTTCTGTATATGATTGTAGTTACACATGACAATGTGTATAATTCTAGCTTGTTTCTATGTTCACATGCATATCCTTTCACCAGACTATGGAGACTGTTGGCATGCAAGGGCCACGTCTAATTTCATTTACCCCAGGGTGCATTTGTGGAATTCATCAAGAATGAACACCAGGCCTTGGCCTGGATGTTTTATATTCATTATCTAGATTCAACTTAATAGAAATGCTATGATCATAGTTTATATAATTGGTTCCATTGTTCAGATATGAACACTAAAGATCAGTAAGTTTGAATAACTGCTTAAATCCCACCTAGCTAATGAGCAACGATACCAGCATTGGAAACAAACCCCATATCAATCTAATTTCAAAGCAGATGCCCTTTCCATGTTCACTGTTGCCCCCATGTAGTAACAATTCAGTATCTGATGCCTGTCTGTTTAACAAGCAACTTATTAAGCATGGTGGAAGGGGCAGGGGGCCTTGCTAGGATGAAACCTCCCATTCCCAAAGCACTCTCCTGTCTCTCCCACCTTCTCCCTCTTATTTTATTGCCTCTTACACACACAACTTCCATATCTGTCTATGTTGATTAGTCTCATTGGTTCTCACCTTTCAGTTATTTTCTGCCCTTCTCTGCCCCCCCTGTTCAATGCCCCCACATGGACATCAGCCCACCTGGCTTCCATCCCTTTGGGCTTCCAGTTGGATTCAGCCAACAAAGGCAGTTGCAGGGGTTTGGTAGGTAAGAAAAGAGAAACGAGGGTTGGAATTCCCCCACTTCCTCCCTGCTTGGACCACACAGTCCTGGCAAGGGCTCCCTCCCTCCATGGCATGGCTCCCATTGGGTGTCCCCCCAGCTGAGCTCCAGCTCCCTCCAGGAATTCAGTAATACTGTTTCCTGCCTTTGCCTTTCAGGCCCCTGGGGCTAACAGCTAGTCCCTGGGTGCCTCCCAGGCGGTTTGGTTCCCTTAACCCTGCAGAGACCTCTGCAGAGTCCCTTCACTACATTCTCAGGGGAAGTCCAGCTCTGCTGACCTTCTTCTTCTGGCCAGGACCCTGACTGGTACAGAGTCATAGCCTGTCCCTTCTCTGTGCCGTCCCGCCCTGGCAGTACCCCTCTCCTGTATTCCTACTCAGTCCAGGCTGTCAGGCAGTCGGCTGCACTGTGCCTGCTCTGATTTTACAGCCATCCACAGTCCCATAAAAATCAATGGAACAAAAACCCAGAGAATCTTTATCACACCTGAGAAATTTCCCATAACTGCCCTGAAATTGTCCTGGATCTCCTATGGTAAAACTTAAAGAGGGGAAAGAAAAGGAGGTTTGACATCATGTATAATCTAGCAAAAATTCCAATCTTTTCTCAGACTAGATAAAAAATGAAGTGCCTATGAGGAGCTCAGCCTATCTGAAGACAGAGATAATGCCTCGTGCACCTTCAGTTCTGAGGACTGCAATGTTTGCATAAATATTTTCAATACCCAAGTTCCCAAGTGTGCAGGAAAAAGCTCATAGCATAAACCACAGCTTGATCGGAATGAAAAGTCAGAACAAATGCCCATGCCAAGCTCCCTGCCTGGACACACTGGTGCTAGGACGCGGGGAAAGCCCAATTAATGACAAAATGGTTTGTACAGTTTATGTAAACATATTAAATACCCTGCTCGTCATACTTATCTGACATTAAGTGATTAACCAGTTGCATAAGCTAATATTTATACATGACTTGTAATTGTGCAATGTAAATTAGGCCTCATTTATCATGGAATTGGAGAATTTGGAAGAGGAAAGAGGGTCCAGAGATTCTTTAGTTCAAGACCAACATTTTACAGATGAGAAAACTATAGCCGAGGATGAAAGTGCTGCAGCCCAGGTAGAGAAGAGCCAGGAATAAAGCCTGTCTCCCACTAAAATTCCTTTTCTGCCATATTTTGCCATTTCCCACTAATAACTGAAGTAGGGTAGCTACCTCTCCTAGATTCCTGGAAATAATAAAAATTAGAGAGTCTCTCTAACTTCCCTGAAGTTCAGAATAAGTAGAATGAACGCTTCTTGAGCTCTCACTCTATGCCAGCAGGATGCTAAGCTCTTCGTGGAGTAACTTATTTAATTCTCCCAACAACACTATGAGATGGGTGAGATGAGGAATTATACTAAGGACTGGCAGATCCCAGTTGCATGGGTTCACATCCCAGCTCCACCATTAACAAGCTATATGAACTTTCCCATTCTCCTGTTTCTTCATCTATAGAGTGGGGATAAAAATAGCATCTACCTCATTGGATGGTCATACAGACTGTATTAATTAATGCAAACAAAGCAGTTACAAGAGAGCTGAGAATATAGTGAATGCTCTTTAGTATGTTCCCTATTTGGTTGTTCCTATTATAGTACCTATTTTGCAGATAAGGGCAGAAAAGCAGAGAGATATTACGTGACCTGCTCAACACCACAAACAAGTACCCGGCTACTAAGGGAAAGACCAGCATTCCCACCCAGGCCTTCTGGTTCCAGAGCCAGTGCTCTTACCAGGTCTATCCAACAGAACTTTTGGCAATGATGGAAATGTTCTCCATCTGCCCTGCCCAGTATCGTAGCCACCAGTCACATGTGGCTACTGAGCTGGTGCAATGTAGCTATGACAGGTGAGAAACAAAATTTTAAATTTTATCTCATTTTAATGAATGTCATTTAATGTATAGCCACATGTAGCCAGTGGATACTGTACTGCCAGCTCAGCTCTTCACTCATACTCATTTTGCGCTCTTTATCCGCTAGCTCAGTGCCTGACATGTGGTGCTCTGGGTCACTCACCAGGGTATAAACCCTTATTCCCATCTCTGTAATGTTACAGCCGTCACACAGTCTATTCTAAATAAAGGGTTATTCAGCTAAAATGAATGCATAAGCGTTTACTGACTGAATGAATAAATGAATGAACCGGTCCTCTCCAGGTAGGTTGGGAAACAGCCACGTGTGAAGCAGGCTGGGTCCCCTGGCCTCCCCTCTTCTATCCTGAGGTCTCCTTCCCAACCTGAAGCCCTCCAGCTTTTATTTGCTGTTAAGGAGAGACTAGCGGGCCAAACTCTGACCAGAAAGGTCCTGACTCACCCATTCTTGAGGTCCCACCTGGGCACACATCTTAGCGTCTGGACGAGAATTTGGAATGTACTGTTTTCTCATTTGGACTCATGTTGACTCCCATTCCCCGAGGCCCCCAGGGAAATTTCAAGAACCACTTAAAACAGATCCCACTTGGAAACCTGCAGAATCAAGATGCCTCACTCTGGAGTCAGATAAACCTGTGTTTGAATCCCAATTCAGTCATTTTTAGGTCTGGTACCCTGGGGACATCACTTAGATGTTCTAAAGCCTTAATTTCTTCATCTTTAAAATGGAAATAGCAGTGCCATTTTTCAAAATATCAAAAGAGACACTGTTTATGAGGAGCTTGGCATAGTACCCAATATGTAGTATATGTTCATGAAAAGAATGTTCCACCTCTCCCTTCAAAGCTAAAATGACTGCAACCACCTCCTCTAATTGGCCTGAGCCTAACGGACCCTCCCTTTCCATGTTTTTTTTTTTTTTCTCTGAGAAGGCTCTATGAGAATCTTCCCAAAGAACAAGGGTATTGAAAGGGTGAGCACAAAGCCTAACCAACCCATATTTTTAGCATAAATTTTGCAAATGGGAAGTGCTATTTCAAGGAAAATTTTGGATAACCACCATCATCATCAAAAAGCACTTAAGTACCAATTTGCAAGTGGTGCTGAAGGAAGAGGACACAGTCACAATTCAAAGAACCACTTACACACAATATGCTGTCCTCCAAAAACTGCCAAATCCAATGATATTCTCAATCCTTGCCCTTCTCGCCTATGTGATTGTTGTCTGTACATTGAACTACTCTCCTGCCCAGAATTCTGTGGCATTGCTCACTCCTCGTTTTCTTTCTCCTTCCAGAATATCCTTCCTCTGCTTCCTTTGCTCTGCCACTCACTGGCTGTGTAACCTCCAAATACCCAGCCATCCTGAACCTTGGTATCATTACCTGTAAAATGGGGGTAGTGGAACCTACCTCATATGGTTGGTTTGAAGACTATGTGGGAGAAATAGAAAGGACAAATTTCCAAGTGGATACAACCCCATCTCCCAATAAAATATTTTGATATGATAGATAAAATATAACTCAAAATATTTAAAACAACATTTGGGCTTACAAGTAAATTTCCTGGTTGTCAAAACAAAACAGAACTCCAAACCAAGGGGATAAGCAGGAACTGACTCAGTGATGATCCATGGTGTTTGTGACCCAAATACATAGACTCTGGGAACTAATAGTGGGTTATAATATTAACACAAGAAACAGAGACTTATCTTTATGCCCTACAAGGTAAATAGCTGGAAAGGAGCCCCACCTATAAAGCTTGAAGTGCTATCCAATGCATGATATGGAGTCTTGAAAAATGTTGGCTACTATATGGGCAAGCAGCAATAAACTGCCTTCTGATCTGGATTTAGGAGAGGAAGGGAATAGAGACCCAAGAGAAACCAAAATGCCAGGCCAGCTATAGCTATGGATATGGAGTTTGAATTTATACCAGCTATATGATACAGAAATTTCCTACAGATAATTATATGTAAAAACTATCCGTGTCCATTGATACTCCTAGGGCTTAAGCAGAAGGAATGAAAAATCAACTATGGGGGCTACCATATCATGTAGGTCACCCTGTAATAAGTCAAAATTAACAACTTCATGTGAAGATGAACTACCACTTAACACACACACAGATACACTCACACAAAAACAAACCACCATGAAGGGAAGTCTGCTGCAGATGTAACAAACAAGATAAATACCATTCCAAATATTTGAAATAATGAAATAATCAGAAAGAGGCTAGAATATCAAAATTAGCATAAGTAAAACATTTAGCACATTGATGAGTATGTATTAGGACTTCGATAACTTTCTATTTCCCCCCTTCTTTTTTCTACACCCTAAATACTGAGGTCTCCCAAGATCTGTCCTTACCTCTTTGTTGGTTTTATTTTTAGCTCAGTTAATTAATTGATAAATTAAGTGGGGAAGTACATGACCAGAGATAAGCTATAGGAAGACTGTGCTCTATGCTACCACCATATTGAATTGTTTGCCACTGCAAAAAAAAAGGATTAAAAGAATAGAGGCCATGGAGGAGGACCAGTAGACAAGCAAGAGGCAGATGGTTCAAGTGAAAGGAAGTTTATATGCCTACCACAAGATGGTGGCCATGAAGAAACATTATAGGAGAGATAGCTATTGGGGTAGAACAGGGAAGCCACCGTGAAATCTCTAGCTCCACCTGTGGAGTCTAAGGCACTGGATCCATGACTTGAACCCAGAGTTAAGGAGCATAAGGCATTCTTCCACACTGTGTGTGTGTGCTTGAAAGGCTAACAGTAGGACCACTGGGGAATGAATCCTTCTGCCTTCCCTCTTACACAATAGGGTTTTCAGAAGTTATCCTAAAGAGGACAAAAGTAACACAGCATGTACTAAAGATGTGTCACTTGTTTGAAGGGTCTTTTAGAGTGTGGATTTCAGAGAACGGAATGAAGGCTGGCAGGGGAATGAATAAAGAAAAGCTACTTCCAATACATAACAGATTACAGAAGTCAGATTTTTTAAATTAACATTTTATTTTGAGACCTCTTGTAGATTTTATTTTTATGTAGTAAGACCTTGGTAAATAAGTAGAATTCTCCAGAACTGGAGTTGGCTGCTTTCTGAGGAACTGAGTTCCCTGACCCTGGAAGTATGTAAACTGAAGCTATGTGGATTTGGGGAGTTGAACAAAAGACCTATGTAGCTTGAAGATTCTATATGAATTAATTTAAAAAATAAAAAGGAGAGTGCCAGTTAAAAGCAGCAGTGATAACAACTACAAGAAGATTCACTAATAGGAGCATATGAAATGAGTTTCATACCTACAGTAGTCATAAAAAACAAAAGAATTTAATTAAATAAATGAAAATAAGCACTTTTCCCCCTCCCCCTTTCCCAGTTTTACAACAGAATGTTGAATGCACGCACGCACACAAGAAATGCAAAGGAACACGGGCAAAACGGAAATGCTAAGATTGTCCTAGTTCACAAGTTGTCACAACTTTCCCCCTCTGTGTATATTTCCATGATAAAGACAAAGAGCTGGATAATCTGAGTGTTGCTGTCTTCAACTCTGTAATAAGAGAACATGGGCCTTGATGAACTGCAAATGGAGTCAGAACCCCAGCTTATGACTTAATGAGCAAAGACATCCCAGTCACAGCCATCTACACTCCATATTCATCAAGGGCTGATGATTCTCTGCTGGGAAACTGTCTTCAATGATGGATGGTCCTATTAGCCAACTATTACCCAGTCGGCCTCCTTTGCCTGAGACCTCTGGCCTTTCTAGTTCTAAGTCTGAGCAACTAGGCATTAAGGAGACTGAAGGTTCAAAGAATCTTGGCGGATGGCTTCAGTCAAGAGTAAAGCACCCCTTAAAGTCTTAGGACAGTTAAAATTCAAAGTCATAAAACAAGGGGAGAGGCAAAAAATAACTGCCCTGAAGGAGAAGGAAATCGGAGTTAGCTTAGTCACTTCACAGGCCAAATCCTATGAAAATTGGTGCCAACTGCTCAGTGATCAGGCCTGACAGGACAGTAATGCAGAGCTGATTTATGCCAAGCAGAGTTCTCACAACAAAAAGGACTTAGCACATCTATAATCCTTCCCCCATAAGAGTCTCACAACATACTGGTGAGCTGCCCATCATTATTCTCACTGTAGAGAAATGAAGCACATTCAAAGAGGTAGGCCAGCCATCCCTAGTAACACATCTGTGAAATGAACAAGACAGGAAATAAACTCAGGCCTTTATTTTGTTAATTACTTTTTATTAGAGAAGTTGTATGGTTACAGAGAAATCTTGTAGAAAATATAGAGTTCCCAAATACCACCACCCCACACACAGTTTTCCCTTTTAACATTTTGTGTGGTAATTTTGTAAAAATTGATAAAACAATATTATTATAATTGTAATATTAACCATAGTCCATGGTTTATATGCGGGTTCATGGTTTATCTTGTATAGCCCCATGGTTTCTTTAAAAATTTTATTCTTGTAATAAATATACAACCTAAAATTTCACCTTGTAACTACATTCTAATATATAAGTCAATGGAGTTAATTATATTCACGAAGTTGAGCTACCATCACAACCATCCAGTACCAAAACTTTTCCATCACTCCAAACAAAAATGTACCAATTAAGCTTTAACTCACAATTCCTCATTCCCATCCTAGCCCCTCATAACCTGTATTTTAGTTTCTGACTCTATGAATATGCTCATTTGAATTATTTCATATCAGTGAAATCATACAATATCTGTCCTACTGTATATGACTTATTTCACTCAACATGACATCATCAAGATTCATCCATGTCATCACAAGAATCAGAACTTCATTCCCTTTTATGGCTGAATAATATTCCATTGCATGTATATACCACATTTTGTTTATCCATTCATCTGTTGATGGAAACTTGGATTGCTTCCATTTTTTGGAAAATGTTAATCCCACTATGAACACTGCTGTGCAAATATCTATTTGAGTTCCTACTTTCATTTTTTGTTTGTTTCTGGACATATACCTAGAAGTAGGATTGTTTGGTAATATGGAGAGTCTATACTTAATTTTCTGAGGAACGGCCAAACTGTTTTCCACAATGGCTGTACCAATTTATATTCTTCATTGAGTGTTTCTTGATTTTTATCTTGTTCTTTTGGGTGGACCATCATTTCCTGTTTCTTTGTTTGTCTTACAATATTTTGTTGCCATCTGTTCATTTTATTATTTTAAAATGTTAACTCTGAGAATGTAGTTCCTGAGTTTTCTTTTCCTTAATTTGAATCCAGCTAGTGATATGATAGAGATTTCCTCGAGTTCCAGGAGCTAATAAAAACAAACAATCCAAGTCTAAAAACACCTTTCACAGTCTTTGCAAATCGGCTGTGTTGGCTGGTATTCTCCTTCAGAGTTGAGCCCTCCTATCAAGAAGATCACCCTGATGAAAAGTGAAAAAGGTCCTCTGTGTCTTTTGTGAACCTCAGTCCTGTCCAGGGCTGGTGCCTGTGGCCTCAGAAATACCCCCATTTATAGGAATTCCAATGCCTCCTCTAATCCCTATGAAGTAGAAATCTTCCCCTCCAGCGTGCTCTATTTCATTTCTTAAAAGGGTAATCTTTGTCCCAGGTTGCTTCAACTTAATTGTTTCTTATACTACTTTTCTGTTTTTACACTACTTGCTGCTTCTGCCTGCAAGTTCAAAGAGGGAAAGCCAGAAATGAGTTTCCTGGCAGGGAAGTTACTCTGCACCCCCCAGAGCAAGCCCAGGGATACACAGTGGGAACACAGGCTGGCTCCACAGTATGCAGAGGAGAGGTGGGGAGGGGGCCACTAGGGTGCCGTGAGCTTCTCCCACCATTTTTAAAAGCTGTGTTTTCTTGATTTGGCACTTGCTGTTACTGCAACCCTTTAACTGTTCTCCACAGTTCTGAGGAAGACAGCTGTTTTAATTTCCTCATTGCTAAAGCTAATGCCATGCAATCGGTTGGCTTAAACAACAGGAATTTATTGGC
>JAQZBX010110733.1:0-10348 GCA_029593785.1 Cabassous unicinctus
GGGGTTTGGGGGGTGGGGGGCGGTAAAAATGGATAAAAAAGTAAAAATAAATAAATTAAATCTTAAAAAAATATATACTTAGATTACATAAATATTATATAAAAAATACAGGAGATTCCCACATGCCCTGCTCCCCACATCTCCCACACCTTCCCACATCAGCAACCATCCCTCATTAGTGTGGTACATTTGTTGCAATTGATGAACACATTTTGGAGCATTGCCACTAAGCATGGATTACAGTTTACATTGTAGCTTACACTCTTTTCCTCACAATTTTGTAAGTTATGAAAAGATATATAATGGCCTGTATCTGTTATTGCAATGTCATTCAGGAAAATTCCCAAGTCCTGAAAATGCTCCCATATTACACCTGTTTTTCCCTATCGCTGTCCTCAGGACCTCCAGTGGCCACTGCCTCCACATCAATGATATAGGTTTTTTTATTGCTAGAATCACAATAAGTCTATTGTAGAATACCAGTAAGTCTACTTTAGTCCATAGTTTGTCCCCCAAACCTGAGGATTCTGGGATGGTTATGTCCACTCCACCTCTAACTGAGAGGAGGCTTTGATCACATAGGGCTGATGGATAGGACTCTCTTGCTTGCAGTTGTAGACTCTCTCGGTTCTTTGGTATGGTGGTTGTCCAACATCATCTTCTTGTTAGTTGTGCTGAGTGAAACTAATGAACTGGAGAGCAGGTGTTACAACTCTGTTGAGATTCAGGGCCCAGCTGGCACATGGACAGCCCAAAGATTTAAGTTTCTTGGACATATATCTACCAACTCTATTACTAACTATAGGTTCAAATAGAAGGACAGAAGTGCCAGTGTAGGGAAACCACAACTGAGTCCAATTATGTCACACTGGGGAGCATAAATTCCAAAATAGGGCCCACTGGCAAGGCACCTAACTCCTGAGCTATCTGCCCTGACTATAGTTTATGGATGACTCCAGAGCCCTCAGGAACCCTGCATTTGTCTTTACCCTTTTCTTCTTTTGGTCAAGGTCTTTTTCCGGTTGCATTGCTAGTTGGTGCTCGGTAGTAATCTCTTCGTGCCAGGGAGGCTTATCCCTGGGAGTCATGTCCCATGCTGGGGGGAAGGTAATGTATTCTATATGCTGACTTTTGGCTTAGAGAGAGGCCACATTTAAACAACAAGGAGGCTTTCAGGAGGTTACTCTTAGGCACCCTATAATATAGGCTAAGTTTCAATTTCAAGAGTAAAGGTTCATAAGCACAGTCATCAATATCAAGGGTCCATCAATGGACCATCCTCCTTCATTAGTCATTGGCCCTGTACTCAGGGGATTCTTGCTGTTCCATTAGAGAATGTGGCAGAGCTCCCCAGGATGGAATTTAATATTCTTTCGATTATTGTGTGAATCTCCACGCACTGTGAAAATGCTCCATGAATACTTGAACACATTTATATGCCTTGTATATATGATCAGGTAAGCTTCCTCCCATGTATCCCCCATCACTGACACCCCACACCAATGATCCTCTCCTGCCACAGTTGTAACCCTTTTGTGATCCAAAACCTCTTAAAAAATGAAGCCAATAAAATAGCCAAATACAATTAATAAGTAAATGAAATAATAATGATAGTTTTAAAAATGAGAAATAAAATGCAAAAAACATTTTAAAGAGAAAAATTTAAAAAATTGGGATATTAAAAAATAATGAAAAAATATTTAAAAATTTTTTTGGACATTTTGCCTTTCATCACTGTAAGATTTGTTGTCCTGTATGTACAGTGACATTTTCTTCCATTTATTCCCCCAGTGTCTTACTTTTTTCAATTTGTCTTCAAAGAGTTTTAGCTTACAGAAAAGTCACATACTAAATACAGGGGACTCTCATATACCCAACATCCTCCACCTTTCCCCCCTTCTCCTATTAATAACATTATATATGTGGATACATTTGTTATAACTGATGTACAAATATTGAAACATAGCTACTAATCATGGTCAATGGTTTACATTATGATTTACATTTTGAGCCATACACTTTTATAAATTTTGATGAATTTTAACATGGTCTGTATTCATTATAGCAAGATTGTGTAGAACACTTCCACTGCCCCCAAAATGTCCCCTGTTCCATCTATTCCACTCTTCCCTCCCCCTTCCCTCAGGACCCATGACAACCACCAGGCTTCAGTCCTTGAAGGACAAGATTTACAATTACTTGCAACAACACTGAGGGCTTGACACACTGGTCTGTCCTCCCCTATTAGGCACCACCCATGCTCTTGAGACTCCCATCCCCCAATTTGAGAACATAGTGGGCCTCCCCAGGATGACAGTCCATCATCTTCCCACTCATTATGTGGGTCTCCACACACTGATAAAACACAGTATGACAAAATGAACACTCACATACTCCCTAGAAGCCTGCTTCAGGTGCACCCTGTCCCAAATGCCCTCCCACATCCAACACCCTAAACCAGTAACCTTTCCCTGCCTTCTTTGCCAAAAGAGCATTCCCAACATTGTAGTTTCAACCATGTACCCGCCAATTCCCAGTGTTCACCTGCTCCCTCTCCCAACCTTACCCCCAGTTCCATGGACTGTCCATCCCACCCTCCCCAACTTACACCCCTGACAAACCGGCACTGCCCAACCCAATAGTATCACTGCACCACTGTCATGCCTCTCCACTACACAACTACACACTTCCATCTTATCACAGATTTTGCCCATATAAGCATTGGCTCACAAACTTCTTCTCCCTTTCTAGTTCCTGTAAGCCTATCTTTCAGACTCTAGCTCCATGAGTCTCCTCAATTTGCTTAATTCATATCAGTGATGTCATGTAATATTTGTCCTTCAGTGCCTGGCTTGCTTCACTCAACATAAGGTCCTCAAGATTCATCCATGTTATCCTGTGTGTTAATACTGTATTCCTTCTCACAGCTGAGTAATATTCCACTGTATGTATATACCATAATTTGTTTATCTGTTAATCTGTTGAAGGGCATTTGGGTTGATTCCAATTTTTGGCAATAGTGAATAATGCCACTATGAACATTGGAGTGCATATATCTGTTCATGTCTTTGCTTTCAGTTCTTCTGGATATATACCCAGCAGTGGGATTGCTGGATGATATGGCAGTTCTATAGTTTCCTGAGGAACTGCCAAACTGTCCTCCATAATGGCTGCAGCATTCTACATTCCCACCACCAGTGGATGAGGGTTCCCATTCCTCCACATCCTCTCCAACACTTGTGGTCCTCTGATTTTTAATAGCCGCCAGTCTAATGGATGTAAGATGGTATCTCTTTGTAGTTTTGATTTGCATTTCCCTAATAGCCAGTGATGTTGAGCATCTTTTCAAGTGCTTTTTAGCCATTTGTATTTCTTCTTTGGAGAAGGGTCTATTCAAATCACTTGCCCATTTTTTAAATGGGTTGTTTGTCTTTTTATTTAGGAAGTGTAGGATTTCTTTTTATATGCTGCATATTAGGCTCCTATCAGGTGTATGGTTACCAAATATTTTCTCCCATTGAGTGGGCTGCCTTTTCACTTTCTTGACAAACTCCTTTGAGGTGCAAAAGTTTTGAATTTTGAGGAGGTCCCATTTATCTAGTTTTTCTTTCATAGCTCATGCTTTGGGTGTGAAGATTGTGAAACCATTTCTTACTACAAGATCCTGTAGACGCTTCCCTACATAATCTTCCAAGGTCTTTATAGTCTTAGCTCTTATATTTAGATCTTTGATCCATCTTGAGTTGATTTTTATATAAGGTGTGAGATGGTGTTCCTCTCTCATTCTTTTGGATATGGATATCCAGTTCTCCAAGCACCATTTGTTGGAGAGGCCATTCTTTCCCTGTTGAATGGGCTTGGTGGCCTTGCTGAATATCAGTTGACTGTGTATGCGAGGATGTATATCAGAACCCTCAATTAGGTTCCATTGGTCAGTTTGTCTATCCTTGTGCCAATACCATGCAGTTTTCACCACTGTAGCTTTGTAGTATGTTTTAAAGTCAGGTAGTGTGATTCCTCTGATTGCATTTTTCTTTTTCAATATGTCTTAGGCTATTCCGGGCCTCTTGCACTTCCAAATAAATTTCATAGTTAGTTTTTCCGATTCAGTAAAAAATGCTGGGGTGATTTTTATTGGGATTGTGTTAAATCTGTAGATCAGTTTGAGTAGGGTAGATATCTTAATGATGTTTAGTCTTCCTATCCATGAACAGGGAATATTCTTTCTTTTACTGAAGTCTTTGCTGATTTCCTTTAATAGTGTTGTGTAGTTTTCTGCATTTAAGTAATTTACATCTTCAGTTAAATTTATTCCTAGGTATTTGATTCTTTTAGTTGCTATTGTAAATGGGATTTTTTTTCTTGTTTTGCTCCTCAGATTGCTCATTATTGGTGTACTGAAATGCTACTGATTTTTGCATGATGATCTTATAACCTGCCACTTTACTGAACTCAGTTATAAGCTCTAGAAACTTTGTTGTAGATTTCTCAGGGCTTTCTATGTACAGGATCATGTTGTCGGCAAATAGTGAAATTTTTACTTCTTCCTTTCCGATTTAGATGCCTTTAATATCTTTTTCTTGCCTCAGTGCTTGAGCAAGTATTTCTAACACAATGTTAAATAGAAGTGGTGAAAGTGGGTATCCTTGTCTTGTTCCCAATCTTCGAGGGAAAACTTTTAGGATTTCACTATTGAATATGATGTTAGCATGGGTTTTTCATATATACACTTTTTCATGTTGAGGAAGTTTCCTTCTATTCCTATCTTTTGTAGTGTTTTTATCAGGAAAGGGTGCTGTATTTTGTCGAATGCTTTTTCTGCATCTATAGAGGCGATCCTGTAGTTTTTTTCTTTCAATCTGTTTGTGTGGTGAATTACATTGATTGCTTTTCTTATGTTGAACCATCCTTGCATACCAGGGATGAAACCTACATGGTCATGGTGTATAATTCATTTGATGTGTTGTTGAATATGATTAGCAAGTATTTTGTTGAAGATTTTAGCATCTAGGTTCATTAGAGAGAATTATCTATAGTTTTCCCTTCTTGTGGCATCTTTGTTTGGCTTTGGTATTAGGATATGTCGGCATCATAGAATGAGTTAGGCAATTTTCCCTCCACTTCTATTTTCTGGAAGAGTTTAAGCAGGGTTTGTGTTAGTTCTTTCTGGAATGTTTGGTAGAATTCCCCTGTGAAGTCATCTGGTCCTGGGCTTTTCTTAGTTGGGAGGTTTTTGATGACTAATTCTATCTTGTTACTTGTGAATAGTCTGCTGAGTTGATCAATTTCTTCTTTTGACAATGTAGGCTACTCGTGTGTTTCTAGAAATTTGTCCATTTCCTCTAAATTATCCATCTTGTTGGCATATAATTTTTCAAAGTATCCTCTTATGATACTCTGTATTTCTATGGGGTCAGTGGGATATCCCCTTCCTCATTTCTTATTTTATGTATTTGCATTTTCTCTCTTTTTCTTTTTGTTTGTCTAGCTAAAGGTTTGTCAATTTTATTAATCTAGTACCTTCTTATTTTCAATTTAATTTAGTTCTGCTCTAATCTTTGTTCTTTCTTTCTTTCTACTTCCTTTGGGATTAGTTTGTTTTTCTTTTCCTAATTCCTCCAGGTGTGCTGGTAGGTCTTTGATTTTAGCTTTTTCTTCTTTTTTAATATATGCATTTATGGCTATGAACTTCCCTTGCAGTACAGCTTTTGCTGCAACTCATAGGTTTTGATATGTTGTGTCATCATTTTCATTGGTTTCAAAGTAGTTACTGATTTCTTTTGAGATTTCCTCATTGACCCACTCTTTGTCTAAGAGTGTGTTGTTTAACTTCCATATCTTTGTGCCTAATCTGGTTCTCTGCCCCTTACTGATTTCCAGCTTCATTCCATTTAGGTCAGAGAAATTAGTTTGTATAATTTCAATCTTTCTGATTGATTGAGAGTTGTTCTGTGGCCAAGCATGTGGTCTATCTTGGAAAACGATCCATGTGCACTTGAGAAGAATTTATATCCTGCTGTGTTTGGGTGTAATGTTCTGTATATGTCTAGGTCCAGATCCTCTAATGTATTATTCAGAGTCTTTGTTTCTTTATTGATTCTCTGTCAAGATATTCTGTCTAATGGTGATAATGGTGTATTAAAGCCCCCTACTATAATTGTAGAGGCATCTATTTCTCCTCTTAGTTTTTCCAGTGTTCACCTCATGTATTTTGAGGCACCCTGATTAGGTACATAAATGTTTATGATTGTTCTTTCTGCTTCATAGATTACCCCTTTTATTAATATATAATGTCTTTCCTCGTCTCTTGCAATCATTTTGCATTTATAATCTATTTTGTCTGATATTAGTATAGCTACTCCTGCTCTTTTTTGGTTATTGTTTACTTGTAAAATTGTTTTCCAACAATTCACTTTTAGGCTCCATCCATCCCTGAGTTTAAGGTGGGTTTCTTGTAGACAACATATAGATTGGTCTTATTTCCTTATCCATTCTGCCAATCAGTGTCTTTTGACTGCTGAGTTTAATCCATTAACATTCAATATTATTACTGTCAAGGAATTACTTACATTAGCCATATTTTCTTTAGGTTTATGTATGCCATATTTTTTTTTTTATTTCTCTTTTTGTCTTTTTAGTTGTTCTTACACTCTCCTCCAACTCTCTCTCTCCTGTTTTTTCCTTTTGACCTTCAGAACTCCCTTTAGTATTTCTTGAAGGGCAGGTTTCTTATTGACATACTCTCTTATTTTCTGTTTATCTGTGAGTATTTTGAACCTCATTTTTGAATGCCAGCTTTGCTGGATAGAGAATTCTTGGCTGGAAGTTTTTTGTTTTATCACCTTAACTATGTCATACCACTGCCTTCTTGCCTCCATGGTTTCAGATGAGAAATAGTATTGAACTTTGTTGTATGTGATGGTTCTCTTTTTTGTTGTTGTTGTTGCTTTCAGTATTCATTCTTTGTCTTGAGCATTGGACAATTTGACAAGTATATGTCTTGGAGTAGGCCTGTTAGGATTTACACTGTTTGAAGTGTGCTGCACTTCCTTGACATGTATGTCCATCTCCCTCAATAAGGTTGGGAGGTTTTCGGCCATTATTTCCTCCAACACTCCTTCTGTACCCTTTCCCTTATCTTCTCCCTCTGGGATGCCTATAATGCATATGTCTGTGCATTTTGTGTTGTCATTCAAATCCCTAAGTTGCTGCTGGATTTTTTCTATATTTTTATCTAGTTCTTCTACTATGTGATTTCAGATGTATTGTCTTCCACATCTCTGATTCTTTCCTCTACCTGTTCAACTCTGCTGTTATGTGCTTCCAGTGTATTTTTGATTTCTTGGATCATGCCATTCATCACCATCATATCCGTTATCTTTTTATGTATGTTTATAATTTTTTCAGTATGTTCTCTCAAGGTCTTAATATCCTTAATCTCTTCCTTCATTTCTATCCAAATTACTGGATGTCTTTATTTCTTTATGACACTTTGAACCATGGTCTAGTGTCCTTTCCTTTCAGTCTGAAGAACTCCCTTTAGTATTTCTTATAGGTCAGGTCTAGTGTTGATAAACTCACTTAGAGGTTTTTTTTTTGTTTTTTTTTTTTCCTGGGAATGCCTTTACCTTCATTTTTGAAAGACAGTCTCACCAGATATAAAATTCTTGGTCGACAATTGTTTTCTTTCATCACTTTAATTATTTCAACCCACTGCCTTCTTGCTTCCATGTTTCTGATGAGAAATTTGCACTCAATCTAATTGGGACTTCCTTGTACATAACACATTGTTTTCCTTTTGCAATTTTGGAACACTCTCCTTTTCCTTTGCATTCAACAGATTGAGCAGTATTTCACCGGGAAGATTCTTCTTCAAGTTTATCCTGTTTGGTATTCTCTGGGCTTCTTGGATGTGCATATTTATGTCTTTTGTGAAGTTTGGGGAGTTTTCTGTCATTATGTCTTTGAATATTCCTTCTGCTCTTTTCTTTCTTTTTTCTCCTTCTGAGACTCCCATTATGCATATATTGGTATGCCTGATGGTGTCTCAGACGTGTCTTAAGTTATTTTCACTTTATATATATAGTTTTTTCTTTCTCCTCCTCAGCCTGACTCATTTTAATTGTCTTGTCTTCAGGTTTGCTGATTCTTCTGCAAGCTCCAATCTGCTGTTGAAACCCTCCTGGCATTTTTCATTTCTATTATTGTGGTCTTCAACTCCAGTAGTTCAGTTTGGTTCCTTTTTAAAATTTCAATCTCCTTATTAAGATTCTCGTATTGTCCATTCATTGTTTTCCTGAAATCCTTACTTCTTTCTCTGCATTTTCCTTCATCTCTTGAAGCATATTAAATATGATTTTTTGTGTCTTTGTCTATCATTTCCACAGTCTGGTCTCCTTCATTGATGTTCTAGATTTTCACTCTCTTCCTTTAGATGGGCCTTCATTCCCTGTTTCTTTATTTGTCATGTAATCTTTTTTGCACACTGTATATTTTAATATTTAAAAATGTTAACTCTGTTTTTATTCCCTGAGATGCTTGTTTCTTGAGTTTATAACCAGCTGGTGATATGACAGAGATTTTCTTGAATGTCAATCCTCCTAGCAGGAAGGTCTGCCCAAAGCAAATGTAAAGTGCAGAACCCTCCCTGTCTTTTCTGGGTCTGTGTCTTATGCTAGGCTTGTTTTTGCTAGTGACTTTAGGAGTTCCTTGTTAATAGGAGTTGGAATGCCACTTGTACTTCTCAGGAGAGAGCCCTTCTTCTCTTGGGAGTTATCCTCCTGGACTTAAAGCAGATAAACCTTTGCCTCAGGTTGTCTTCATCAATTGCTTCTTACACTATTTTTGTTGTTTCAAGCAGCTTTTGAGGGCAAGTTCTAGGATTGGGGGACTGGGGATGCATGCCAGAGAGAAGTTTCCCATGTCATTCTTTCCCAGCCAGAAGAAGGCCAGTGGCCTACACAGGGAGCCTCTGTAGGCTCCAAAGTACCCTGGGGTTGGGATGAGGGAGGTGCCAGGAAGGGCACTAGGAGTGGCTCCCAAAACTGCACTTTCTTGACTTGGCTCAGGCCCAGCCAATGCAGCCCTTCGACTGTCCTCCGCAGCTCCTTAAAAGCATACCATCTTTAAGTCTCCTCCACTGCCTTTGTCTAGGGCAGGTTGGAACAATTGCTACCCCCAGAGTCAGGTCCCAGGCAATCCAAGGTAGCTAATGAAAAGCAGTGATTAGTGATTGGCCCATATCTCTCCCACCCATGGCCAATCTTGAGAAAGTGAATATTTATGTCCTTCTCTGGTGTCAGCAAGCTACACCAAGAGCCAGACCCCACCTGCAGTGGTGGGGAATGGGTGTTCATAACCACCATGTGGAGAGAGCAATTTACTGATATGTATGGTAATTTACCAGTTTCTTCCTCCCACTCTTCCCTTTATGCTGTACAGTGTTTTACTGGCCTCTGCAGTTTTGAAATAGCTGATTGAGACATTTCCTTATTGTTTAATACTTGTTCTGGTGGAGGAACTAATTCTGGAGTTTCCTCCTTTGCTATCTTCCTACAATCCTTTCACCTTATTTTTTTTTTTAAAGAGAGAAAGTTTATTGCTAGCACATAGCAAGGAGATCAGATGGCCTGATGGCCTAAAATCTGTTTTCCCAAACTGCTATAATTCTGATAGTTTTATAGTATCCAAGGACAAGACAATTTTATGCTAATAAATAATAGGGGTGGGGCTGGCTCAGGTTCCTTTATTAATAAATATTAAGGGGTGTCTAGTGATCAGAAGACTTTAAAGTTGTAAAACAGGATGGGTGGTACAAAACAGGGTCAGTCACAAGGTTTTTACAATCACAAGATAAAGGTTACAAAATTTTACAATCAATATCAGAGACTGAGGCATCTAGATTCTAGTTCAGCAAGTTTCAGTAATTTCAGGTATTTACTTTTGGCCATTCTACAATATTTTAGAAAGTAAAAAGGCATCTATATAATGATTCAGTAATCAAAATCATTTGGTAATTCTTAACCCTTGTTACAATTTCTCCCTCTTGTTTCGTTAATTTACTTCAATCTTGAGGTATATTTTTGGAAAAGGGGTGTTGACATTATAGGTGGAGGAATGAAAGTGGTTGCTATTCTTGAAAAGACCAATACCACTGGGTTTCAGGGCTTATTTGGCATAGGAACAATACGGAGTCTTAAGTTTTAATTTGAATCATAATTTTCACTTTTTTTTGATATGGTTTGTTTCCAGGTTTTCTATTAGTCCATGCCTCTGATTTTTATAGCTTTTAAGATTTCCCCTGGGATAGGGTGATTTGATTATTTTAAATAGTGTTACTTGCCATGTG
>JAQZBX010110734.1:0-10353 GCA_029593785.1 Cabassous unicinctus
GTTTCTGGCAAGAGATGAACATTGAATAAGAACAACAACAAAAAAAACACAAGGCTCAGGCTTCTTGAGGTTTTTGGCTCGGCCCTCACCTAATCACAACTCCAAATGCTGGCCGGCAAAACAACATAGTCACATTTAGTTAGGCTCTTTCGCGATGTTATGGAACATGCATTGGAAAGAGCAGGACGGGGGTGTAATGCACCTGGGACTACCAAGAATGCTGCCGAGGCTCAGCCAGGAGAGGCTGCGGAGGTGTTCCAGCCATGTAAGGGAATGATTACGTGCACAGCGTTTCTACTTGGTTGGACATCAGAAAACCAGCCCAGCTAGTGTGGAGGTGAAGGCAATGTGCCTGCAAACTGAGACTCATCCTAATGACTTCCTGATCAATCAGATAGCCTAAGATGGATACTGGCTATGTTAGGTGTTTTTGTCGTCTTTACTCTCTCTTTCTAGAATAAACCCTCAAGTAAAACTACTTTAATGAATGAATCAGTTACTAAAGAGTAACTGCTGGACTCCTATCTAGAGCCTACAACTCCTTCCCTATGGACCAGGAGTTCCCTAACTGGGGTTCCCAAACCTGTAGCATCAGCATTACCTGGACACTTATTAGAAACACAAATTCTCAGCTTTCATCCCAAACCTTCTGAATAGGAAACTCTAGGGGAGAGGCCCAGCAATCTGTGACCTCACTTCTCTTGCTTTTGCTTCATTTTTTGCTTCTCTTTAGTTTTGAATACAAAACTCTTCAAAAGAATGGTCTATGTTTCCCTCCCAGTCTCTTTCACACTTACTCCAATTAGGTGTTTTCCACCTGCACTCCAAGACACTGCTTAAGTCAAGGTTACTGTTGACTTCCATGTTCCTAAATCTTACGGACAACTCTCAGTCTACATCTCACTTGATCACTCCCTCTTCCTGGCCACACTTCCTCACATGCCTTTCAGTTTCCCACACTTTACTGACTTTCCTCCTACTCCACTGCCTGCCACTTCTTAGGTTCCATTGTGGGGTCTTCTTCATCTCCTTAATGCTGAATGCCACAGGGCTCAGTTTTTGAGCCCTTCTTTTTATCTACACCCACTCCCTCAGGTGATCTCAGCTTCACTCTCATGAATTGAAATAAGCACTATATATTTATGACTCTCAAATTTATATCTCTAATCTATAAATGTTCCTTGAATTCTAGATTCATGTATCCCACTCACTGCCTACACTTGGATTTCTATTAGATATCTCAAGATTAGCATGTCCCAACGTGACTTCCTAATCTCCCACCACTTTACAAATATTATTCCACATACAGTGTTCCACATTTCAGTGACTGAAAACACCATCCTTCCAATTGCTAAGGCCTAAAACCTCGAAGTCATCTTTCATCATTTCCTTTTCCTCATAACACATATCCAGTCTAACAGGAAATCATGTTGGCTCTATCTTCAAAAAATAACCAGAAACGGACCCCTTCTTACCATCTTCATATTCACCACTCTGGTCTGAGCCAACATCTCTCACCTGGATTATTGCAATTGCCCATGAATAGTATCCCTACCCTCTCCATTTCTCCTCTATGGTCGATTTTCAGCAACTAGGAAAATCCTTTGAAAACATAATCAGATCATGGCACTCTGGGTCTTAAAGCCTTGCAATGGCCCCCTTTTTATTCCAAGTCCAAGTCAAAGGCCTTCCCCTCAGCTGCCTCTCTGCCCTTATCTTTTAATTCTCTCCCCCTTACCCCTGCTCCAGCCATGCTGACCTGCTTGCTACTCCTTGTACCCTCCAGGCTTGCTCTTGTCTCATGGCCATTGAACTTGTTGCTCCCTCTGTCTCAAATGACTGGGTCCCTCAACTTCAAGTCTTTCCTCAGATGTCACTTTTTAAAGTGAGGCTTACTTTGTTGCAGTTTCCCTATTCCATCTTGCATATTCTGCTCTTTTGTTCTCATTGTCCTCACCAACGTATTATATTATTTACCTATCTAGTTTATTGCCTGGCCCCTTGCACCAGAAAATAAGGTCCACAAAAGCAGAGATCTTTGTCACAGATGAATCCCCAGCTCCCAGGGCAGTTCCCAGCACATGGTCAGCACTCAGTAAGTATTTGTTAATGTTCAACTGAATGAATAAATGGATGAATTAATGCGTGAGTAAATGCATGTGGAGTTATTTGGGGCCTCCGTGACAGTGATATCATCACTGTATGACTTTGATCTTAACGTATCTTGTCCAGAAGAGTTGGAAATTCTCCTCCAGTTGTCATGAACCCATCTGGATTTCATTGCTTATTGCTATCATCACTGAATGTTATATCTCCAAAGTCTCAAGTTAAACAGAATATAAAAATGGAAAGGAAAGCAGAAAAGAAAGCTGAACATCCCAAAGTGTAAGTTGCAAGGAGAACTAACACTTCTAAGCTTGAAAGTATACACTTTTGTTGGTGTTAATTTTGCACTGAGGCCAGAAGACGTGATGGTGCTTGAAACACGACTGAGGTAGAGTACAGAAAACGGAGGGTCAGGAAAAACACAGAAGACCCTGGTGACAGCAAAAAAAAGAATGGCAAGACATTTCAAATACAGATCAGGGACGTCAAAACTGAATGAACAACAAATGAATTATGCCTGTGACACATGAAAAGATTTTGTAGTTTCTTGGGGACAACAATGAACCCAGAAAGCAGATAGATTATTAATTTTCTATGACTGTTGTAACAAATCACTACACACATATTGGCTTAAACAACACAAATTTATCATTTGATAGTTCTGTAGTTCAGAAATCCAAATGGGTCTCACTGGGCTATAATCAAGATGTTATAAAGTGGCAATGTTCTTTTCTCGAGACTCAGGAGAATCTGCTTTCTTACTTTTTCCATCTTCTAGGGCAGGGGTTCTTAACCAGGGGTCCATGGATCCCCAAGGGGTCTGTGGAAAGATTTCAGGGGGTTCGTGAGCTTGAATTGAAAAAAATCAACTTACTATCTTTATTTTCTCTGACCTCTAACTGAAATCTAGCATTTCCTTCACTTATGAATGTATGCAATAAATCACAGTAGTATTCACTTCAGATCACATTACAGTTGTTGCGTATCTCGAAAAATCGCTTACGCTCATCCATACTTAGAAATTACATTAGTTGTTAGACCCGATGCTAGTTGAGTGTCATAAAACTATCTGCCGCTACATTCTGAGAAGGGGTTTGTGGTTTTCACCTGACTGGCAAAGGGGTCCATGGAACAAAAAAGGTTAAGAACCCCTATTCTAGAGGCTGCTGGCATTCCTTGGCTCGTGACCCCGTTTCATCATCAAAGCTAGCAAAGGCCATTCGAGTCTTTCTCACATTGCATCACTGTGACATTGACTCTTTTGCTTTCCTCTTCCACATTTAAGAAAACTTGTGATTATATTGTGCCCACCTGGGTAATCCAGAACAATTTCCCTATTTTGAGGGCAGCTAGATTAGCAAGCAACCTTAATTACATCTGCAATCTTAATTAACCTTTGCCATTTAACCTAACATAGTCATGGGTCCTGGGGATTAGGATATAGACATCTTTGGGGAGTCATTATTCTGCATACCATAGAGAATATCTAAATCACAAGATTATTTTTATTTGTTTTTAGAAATGGGTCCCAGTAAAAAAGATGACCAGCCTGGGCAGCCTCCTCTAACTCACTGGCAATTCAAAGTGTTAAGCACCCAGGGGCGGTGCAAACAATTACATCACTGATTAGAAACTGGGCAGCATTTGTGGCTGGCACGCAGTAAATACTGTTGGGTGGATGCATGGATGGATGATTAAAAAGGAGAGTGGGAATAGAGGTACCTTCACTGGCAATTTTTGTCATGAGTGTTAGGATCTGTTGGGGCAAATAGGGTTACTTCCTACAAACAGATTCTTACCTGTCATTATGTTTTATATTTGCAAACCTTAGAGATAAGTGATACAGGCTAGAAGAAAATGCTATTAATAATCAAATATATATATATATTTTAAAGATTTATTTTATTTACCACCCCCCCCTTGCTGCTTGTGCTGCTGTGTCCACTCGCTGCGTGTCTTCTCTGTGTCTGCTTATCTCCCCCTTGCTGTGAGATCTTGCCACATCAGCCCACGGCGCCACGCGAGCCGGCCTGCCCTCACAAGGAGGCGCCGGGAAGCGAACCGGGGGCCTCTCATATGGTAAATGGGTGCTCTATCCATTGCGCCACACCCGCTTCCTGCCGTGAGGTTGCTGCATCAGCCCACCGCACCGCTCAGGCCTGCGTGCCCTCACAAGGAGGCCTCGGGACGCAAACCCGGGCCTCCCATATGGTAAACGGGGGCTCTATCCACTGAGCCACACCCTCTTCCCAATAATCAAATATTAATGCTTAAGAATTTCTCAGTGAATGCTGTTGGACTTGGGTAAACATACACAGAGTTTTCTGCTGACCTACATTAGGAGGGTATAGATGATTTATAAAACTTTCTGATTGATCTTTATTAGGTTTTTCTCGTTTCCAGCTTCCATGTCAGTTAGTTAATAATTTATGAATGAACACTGAAATGCATGAGGAAATTCATGCATTTGTCATTGGTAGCACCCTCTCTTGGCTCTTCTAACTGGCCCTGGCAGAAGATAGGGTGGTCCTGGGTCAAAGGACTTGCATTCTCATACTGATTGTCATTCCCACTTTCCTAGAGAGCTTCACTTCTCCATATTTAAACAGTGCCCAGCACAGAGTAGCCCTTCAACAAATATTTGACTCATCTGTGAAATGAGTGAATTGGAGCAGATGAACTTCATCACAGGTCTTATGTGGGGGTTCTTCAGAAGCAGACCCTGAGATGAGGACTTGTGTGCAAGTAGCTTGTTAAGGAGGGACTCTCAGGAGAAGTGAGTAAGGGAGTAGGGGGCAGCAGGACAGGAAAGAGGACAAAGTCCAGCAAGGGAGTGATTTCAGGGAGAGCCCCGTTCTCCACTTGATCCCACTGGGATGCTCTGAGTGTAAATTATATCTCTGAGTTTGTACCTTTTGGGAGAAGGGAGCTATTATTTCGAATCCAGTGCCAGCCCGTTGTTGACTAAGGCCACCCTAGGGAGATGTGAACTCCTAGGCATTTCCAGTTCTCTGCATAGTGGGGAAAGTGACTCCAGTAGACCAAGGGATGGCCTCTGAAGAGACTCACGGGCCCTGGAGGCTTAAAGCAAAAACACAGAAATGGTCAAAGGGATCTGAGAAGGTCTAGTTGGAGCCAACAGTGGCTACACAGTTTCTTCCAATTCTACGATTGTAGAAATGTAGCTATAAAGTGGCAATGTGCCAGTATTTATATATGCTAAAATTCACATTTTGAGAATGCCACAAAATAAGACACTTCTGTACTTGATGCCTCTGCCTTTAATATATATGGCTTTGCTCCCAGGAAATGAATTTTTTCCAGTGGTAAATCAGGCTTTAAATGACCATGGTGTATATAATCCCTGTATTTTAAAAATTCCATTTGGTTGTTTCTAGGGATATTTTGGACTCTGCTATGCTTGTAGAATTGAACTAGAAAAATTCAGTTGACCACATACTAGTTCCAAATGTCCTCCTGATAAGTTATGGTATTAATTTGGTTTAATATTGATGTTTTGGACATTATTCATGGCATGGTTTAAAAACCATAAAAATAAAACTTGAAGCATATGTTCTCTGGCTCATTTCTGAACAAATATCTCAACAATTAAAGAAAAAGTTATTGAAAATAAAAGTCAGAAACAGAAGAGGCCCATCTCCTCATGGTCCTGGAACCACTGAAGGCAGAATGATTAAGACATTTCCCTCAGAAGATTAAGACATTTCACTTATAAAGCTTTAATTTAATCTGGTTTCCACTGAGGGCAGGTCAAAAAGGCACTTGAAAGCAATGCAAAGTGTTGGTTTTGGATCATTTTAATGCTAAAACTCAGAGTTAAGCCATTTACACAAGATAAACTAACAATTTTTTGGCCAACAGCCTGCCAATTACAATGTTAAAAGAGCAGCATAAGAAACCGTGAATTGTTTGGGATGTAATTTGAGTCTGTTCTTTGGACCATCAAAATTTGTGCGAGACCAACTTGTTCCTGTTCAGGACTAGCTTGTTTCTGTAGCTTAGAGGGCTTCTGTGTGTTTCTCTCTGTCTAGAGGAGTGACTGGTAGGGTTACGAAGATACCACTCAGCCAACAGAGGTACAAGCAAGATGTATGGACCCAACTCATCTAGAAACTGCAATGACTGATGACTAAATATACCACGTGTACTTTTATCACCTTGAGGATGTTGATGATGACGGTGATGATGAGGAGGAGGAAGAGGGAACACTTTGTCAAACTCTTTTCTGTTGCTAGAGTACCCTGGGGCCTTGGTACTTGCTGTTCCTTCTGCCCAGTTCCTATTCCTGAAGATCTTGACATGGCTGGCTCTGTTCTTCATTTTGATCTAACCCAAATGTTACCATGATTGTTGTTTTGTTTTGTTTTGTTTTGTTTTAGGAGCACCGGGGATTGAATCTGGGACCTCATACATGGGAAGCAGGTGCTCAACCATTTGGTCAAACCCACTCCCCAAATGTTACCATCTTTAAGAGGCCTTCTGTGGCCTGATCTAATATTTTCCCTGACAACACAAATGTTCTACAACATCCTTCTGTTTTATGTTCTTCATAACACTTATCCCTAAAAAGTCTATCTTGTCCACTTATATTTTTACTTATTTACTCTGGGTCTACCTCTGCCATTTATGGAGGCCCCTGGCTCACAGCACAACCTGGCTCCCTCCTGTACTTACCCCATCCTGTACCATGAGGGGGCCCTGTTGTAGGGAGAATTATGTACTCCGATTTAGACATGTTGTGGATCTTAATCCATGTCCCTAAGGGTGTGACATCATTGAAAACAGGAACTTTTGAAGATGTTATTTTTCGTTAAGGTGTGACAAACTGAACCAAGGTGGATCTTAACCCAGATTACCAGAAACCTTATAAGGAGAAGGGCACAGAGGAAAGTGGGAAGTTAGTGGAAACCTGAAGAGAAAGGGGAGGACATCGCCATGAGACTGGAAGGAGAGATAAAAGCCAAAGGAACCTCAAGGACTGGGCCAAGTCAGCAGGCAAACGCTACCAACCCCAGGGAGAAAGCAGGCCTTCTAGCCTTTGAAACTGTGAGATGATAAATCCCCATTGCTTAAGCCAAAACCAGTTTGTAGTATTTGTAATAGCAGCTCAGGCAAACTGAGACAGGCCCCCATACATTATGTAGACAACCCAGCTTGCCTAACTAAGCTCTACTCAGCACACCATGCCTATGAAGGCCGAGGCATGACACAGAAGAAAGAGAACTGGTTGTGATTTACTTTGAAATTCATTTAAAAAATACATTAATGGACAGATAAAGGAATGGCTAGGCAGACACATAAGTGATACAGCAAGTAGAGTTCAATGTAATGGTTGAATATAGGTGGTAGATACATGGGATTCTTGCTTTTTTTCTTTCAAGTTTTCTGTATATTTGACAATTTTCATTACACAAAGTCGGAAGAAACAAAACTAAAATAACTGGTTTGGAAGGCAGGAGATCTATGATTGGGTCCCTGCTCTGTTAATAAGCAGCCATATAACCTTGAACAAAACCCAAACACTCTGAGATTCTGTTTCCTTAAAACACGGTTTGGATTATGTATTACTAAGTATTAGTCAGGACTCTGTTGGTTGGAAGTGACAGAAAAACAATTCAAACTAGCCTAAGGATTGAGAGAGAGAGAGAGAGAGAGACAGAGAGAGACAGAGAGAGACAGAGATTGGCACTCATAACTGGGAAGGATGGGGCTTCCAGCCAAGTCATTTGAAATTTCTCTCCATCTCTTGTCTCTGCTTTTCTCTGTGTGCTGGCCTCAATCTTTCCAACTGCAGATGGGCTTCCTCCATGCAACAGGGGAGTGGCTGCAGACATTACCTCTCTCCAATTTAGTAATCCCACGCGTAGAAGAAGCTCCTCTCTCCAAAATTCCATATATAAGATTCCAGGGGAGAATTCGGATGGGCCTGGGATGAATCATGAGCCCACACTAAGAGCTGAGGGGCTGGGACTGTGATTAGCTGGGCCTGGATCTGATGTCATGCCTGGGCCAGGCCGCCTGGGCACTGTGAGCGGAAGACCCAGCAAGGCCACATGAAATGGGGAGGGGTAGGGATCCGTTCCCATAGCCTAAGGGACTGCTTCCCAGGGGAAAAAGGGAAGGGATGCTGAAAAGACAAAACTAAAGAAGACAAAGCCAAAAAAACAAAAAAAAACCAAGAGATTCCTACTATAGCTTGGGTTCTGTAAAACTAATATTTTTCTAAGTACTGATCAGACTGCCATGTACACAATAAATGCTCAGAAAATATTAGCTGAATGAAAGAATATGTATAAAAGGCCATGAACATGACAAATTATTTTTTGTACCTGAAAAATGTTTTATTTTTAGAGGTGACACCTTTGCAATTAAAAATAATCAGTATATTTATCAAATAAATTGTTTCATTTTATAACAGAGGTAATTTTTTGGGATTTTTGTCTATAAAGGATTTTTAATTTTTAAAAAATATTTCAATAATTCTAAAAATAATTTTTGGAGCATGGGGAAGGAAGAAGGAGCTGAATTAATATTTTAGGGTCTCTGACTAGTGCCTTTTGTTCAATCCAGCCAGATAAGTAAAAGCTCATAAAGAAAATGATGATGAAAAAACATTTCAGCCTGGGATCATACCATACAAGAAAAAAGATTTAAAACACCAGCATATAAAAACCAAGATAATATAACCAAATTATACTCATAAGATCCTATTCTTTATAGTGGAAATACTGAGAATATGCAACATAAAAATAATAATTTTTACCATTTATTGAACCGCCATCATTTGCCAGGTACTGTGCTAGATGCTTTACAATTATGGATCTCTAATTCTAAAAACCATTCTTAGACAGTTAAAACTGTTTTTCACAGAAGTAGAAAACGAAGCTTAGAAAAACTGAATGATTCATTCCAGGGCATAAAACCGGTAAATGGCAGAACCACGAGGCTTGAATCCAGGGTTTTCTCCCCCCACACCACATGGCACTTACCATATTGAAAAGCAGCAGAATAAGTTGCTTGTGTTATTCAGCTAAAACTCATCTGTAAAATTCCAGATACAGCCTAAGGTTCTGATACAGCAATATCTTTCTTTCACAATATTAATAAATAACACAGAAAATCCATTGTATTATCATGAGTTTGGAAAGCAAGTTATCACAGATAAAAACAACAAGCTATTCTCATTCCTAGTTCCAATGATTTAGAATCTGTTACTCAGAACAAGAATCCTCTGCTTCAAATATAAAATATGGCATTCTATTTAGTCACAAAAAGAAAGTCCATTTTTGAGCTATTTCTGTATACGAAGCCAACCTGCATTTTCCAGTAATAGAGAGAATATTAAATTAAGTCCCTGAAGAGGTTACAGTGTTGACAAAACTCAACCATGGTGGAAACTACACAGACACAAGAAAAAAATCTAGGCCTTTCCACATAGCCCAACTTCATTTTAAGTCAACGTTTCTTCATGCCGCACATTTTCCCCAACGTCTGCTTCCATCACCAGGGGATCTACTTTCCTGCAGTCTTGTGTAGATTTTGCTGCCACCCAAACCCAAAGAGATGTCTGCCATGGATTACACCACCCCTCCCCGGTACTGAGAAGTATCTTCAGTAATTGGACCCAGACCAGATTTCAACACATGGTTCCCTTACAGGAAAGACTGCTCTGCTCCAGGTTTTACCCACACTTTATACTTGGCATAGGGTGCAAGATAATCCAGAGCTGTGATGTGCAACCAGAACGTGTGGGTCTTGGTGAATTTTTCGAAGCAGGTCCCCAGTGATACTGAGGCAGGCTAGTAAAATAGGGAATCAGTAGATGGATCTGGAACCTGGCAAGAAGCCCACGTGGCCATCGGTACCCCCAAGACGGCTGCTGGGGGAACTTGCGAGAACTCCCATTCATAAGGAGATTTCCTCTGGATTCAAGGAGAAGCCCCGGATATTCTCCAGGGGCCGTATCATTGGGCCCTCCCAGGGGATTGATGGGTGGGGTAATCAATCAAAACAGCAAACAGCTGGGACTCCTCCCCTGTCATTAGCAAAGGGGCAGAATAATTAATGGTTTAAAAAGCAAGCAGGAAAACAAACCAGCCCCCTGCTCTTGCCTTTGCCCCCAGCTTTTGCCTTCTCCTCCCCACTCCCACCCCTGACCCCAACCCCACCTGGAACCACACACAAGTTATACCTGGGCATTTGTAATCTGGAATGGGGAACTGTAGC
>JAQZBX010110735.1:0-10349 GCA_029593785.1 Cabassous unicinctus
TGACTATGATAATCTTTAGGACTGTTCACAATATCTTTAAGCTCATCTTCCTGAATGCATGATACTATTCCACATCACAGTTTGGCATGGTTATATGATTGAGTTTGGCCACTGAAATATTTAGGGAAGAAATATGCATCACTTCAGCATGGGTTCCTTTAAAAGGCAGTGCACAATTCATCATATACTTGTCCTTTTCTATGGCTGCCAACATCATGACAGAAGTGAAGCCTCTGTCAGTCAGGGCTGCAGAGTGAGGGCCTCAGAGTGAGAAGATGTGAAACATAAGCCCCACAAAATCCAGTAATAAACAGATAACAAGATCTCAAAATAAAACTTTGCTGAATTTGGTGACAAAGCCTTTGGAATCTATTTGATTACACAGCCTGACTGATAAACTACCAAACCACAATAATAGCCATGCCCTTAGTATGATATTTTCCCAACATACCTTGGAACTTCCTTAGCATTTCCCATCTCAGGGGCAAGACATCTTGTCCTCAGCTCCATGGGGATGGTCTTCAGTTCCAATCATGTGACACTGTAAATTTTGAAAGACCTTAGAACAGATGCATCTCTGTGTCACAACTGATGTCTAAAGTTAGTCACCAATCTCCTCAGCTTCTCCCAACCACCTCACTGATTTGAAAAGTAAACATATCTGCTCAAGACCTATCTCACATCCTGAAATTGAAAGGAAAACACAAGCATGTGTCAACTAGAGCTTTGATTTTTTGTGTGTGTGTAAGATTGGGGATAGTCAACATAAAAATCTCTCTAGAAATTAATGGAAGTTGTTAACTATTAAGACAAAGTTATGGAAAACAATGAATCCCCTTTTTTATTAAAATCAAAGATAAACTATCATTATTTTTCTCATGAATTTGAAATAATTTTATCAGTTTTTTTCTATTAGAATAGAACCAGAATACACAAGGTTTAGTTAATTTTTATGACATCTATCCAGTTTATATATTTCCTAAGCAATTCTAATTGAATTGTTTAAAAATAGATTCTAAGTGTTCAAATAATTTATTTGAGGTACAATGAAATTTTCAATCATAAAATTTCACCCTACTATCTTTGTAAGAGAACTATAAATTCTTAATTATTTCAACCAAAACACCATAGCTATAGATGCATATGTGATTAAGGTACCTAATGGATAACAAAGAAGTCATAATTAGTAATGTTTTATCTCAAAGTATATTATTAAATAAGTCACTTTTGACATTTTTTATAAGCCATCATTCAAACAAACTTTTACAAAGCCTAAAAATAAGGAAATTACTAGTCTTACCCTTTTGGGAATGACAAACCTTAGTTCTGGCAATGTAGCTTATGGTACTGGGAACAAAAGGGAAAGAAAAACATATATAGGCATTTTAAAGATAAAATGAAATAAACAAATAAAATAAAAATGCTTTATAAATTCATTCGATAATCTCTTATTATGTGCCAGGTGTTTTTCAGTCATTATACTTGTAAATAAAATACCGACTGTTAATATGATTATTTCTCTTCAAGGCTCTTTCAGTATCTGGATATATATCTAAGGTGAAATTGGTGGGTCAGTTGCTAAATTAAATTATGAAAAATTCATAATTCACCAAAATAAATATTTGGGGATCTTATAGATAAAAGCATGCCCAGATGAATAGATACATGGAAACATGTATCCATGAATAACTATGGCTTTCCCAAATCACTTGGGGCTTAATATCTTCATGAGAGGATTAAGAACAAAATATACCTTACTCCAGTTATATGTATGCATGTTCTATAATCCAAAGTAGCCTCAACAAGATGAAGGGATTCCATGTTAATTCCTCCCCATGTGACAAGCACAAGCAGGCAATATGTGTTAGGAAATTAGCATTTACCTTAAATTTTAACATTAAAATTTCAAGCTAGACTATTTAAAACATCATTCAAACTTTTGACTGTTTGCCCTGAGATTTGTTAGCAAAGAAGTTTTTGGAAAATCCATCAATGGAAAACAATATATCATCTTTGACAGATTGTGAAGCTTCAAGAAGTGTTCTAGAGGCAATATGTATAGAAAAAATAACTTAGATTGTCCTTTTTGCTGTTTAATATTATACACATCATTAAATTGATTTTAATTAAATAAAATATTTAAACTTTTTATCTTAAAATGATCTATGTGATTCTCTAGGGTCCCTTCTGATTCTGATGTTTGGATTTAGGATTAAGGTTCTGTCTAAGTAAATTACAGGCTGGTCTTTTCAAAAGAAAGTTGCATTAGTCAGCCAAGGGATGCTAATGTGAAATACCACAAATGGATTGGTGTTTATAAAGGGTATTTATTTGGGGTAGAAGTAAACAGGTACCAGGCCATAAAGCGTTAAGTTTCTTCTCTCACCACAGTCCAGTGCCACGTGTTAGAGCAAGACAGCTGCTGATGTTTGCCAGGATTCAGGCTTTGGGTTCTTCTCCTCCCTGGCCTGCATTTCTCTCTGGGCTTAGCTCCTGTTTCCACCACAAGGTCAGCTGTAAATGATCAGGCAAACGGCTGGCTTCTCTCCTCCTGGGGCCTTCTTTCCAACATAAAAACGCTTCATCAAAACTGCTTTTCAAAAACTGCTTCCTCTGTCCTTTGCCTTGCCTTTTATATTCAATTCCCCACCCACCAAAGGGGTGGGACTCAATGCCCTACTGACATGGCCCAGTCAACACCCTAATCATAACTTAATCATGCCCAGATTAACAGATGAGTTTATAAGCATGATCAAATTATATTTTTGGAATTCATAATTACATCAAACTGCCCAACTGCAACACTCCACACTCTGAATTCCAAAAATACATTACAATATTCAAAAAACCTTAAATCAGTAACAATTCAAATACAAAATCATATCATAATCAGATTTAAAAAATACAGTTTGTCTTGAGGCAAAGTCCCATCTGTTATAGATCTCTGAAACTTGCACAACCATTTAATGGCTTCCAACACAAAAAAGGAAAAACAAAGGATAAACATTTTCATTATCATAAGGACAAATTGGGATGTTAAACATGAGTCATGGATGTGCTACAGTTCAGTAAACTTGCAGGGCATCCTCCATTCGATTCCAAAGTCTGAGAGTCATTCTTAAGATGATGGTTTCTTCTCCTTGGGGCCACATGGGGACCCACCCTTTCCAAAGGCTTGTCTAATGGCCACTTTCTTGGTTCCACCCTCATCAAGCATCTGGGTGTTGACCAAGCTCCAGAGCTCACCCTCCAAGAGTGTTGGGGTGATTTCCACACCTTACCCAATCTTTGGGTTAGGGTCTTAGCCCCCCTAGTACAGTGGGGTGGAGACAACCTTCCCCCTAACATTTGGCATACTGGTTCAACCCTCTCAGAGCAATGGGTTGACCACCTGGCCTTCTCTAATCCATGGGGGACAGGTACACCCCTCTCAGACCTATGGGGTGTTGACCTTAACCACCCTAATCTTTGAGGAATGTGCTCCATCCTCCCTGAACCCTGGGGCAGCAAAACTCTCCCAGAACATTGGGTGGGGACCTCCACCCTCTTCAACTGCTGGGGAAAACTCACCCTCTCTGTACATATGGGTGGGGCTCCTCTCTTGGCCCAAGGAGATATCTTAATCCCAGATCTCTGCATCCACGGTTTTCTTCTTAAAGCTGTTTCTCCTTCAATCTCTCCTTTGCATGTCTTCTTTTGTCCAACCTGACAGTGGTTTTGTTCATACAGCTCTATCAAAAACTTTGTTGGTTTAGCATGCAGAAAGCAGGGGTCAAAGCCATCAGACAGTAAGACCTTCCACAATTCTTTCTGAGATAACTGCATCTTCAATTCTGATTTACAAGTTCCAAGTTTAGTAAAGTCTTCAAATAGGGCATTTTCATCTGGGAATTTGATTTCCAGAAACTTGGAAGTTGTGGAATCAGTTTCTGTTTTCTTTGTGCCCAAAAGTTCAGTCCTTAATGTATTTCGCTCAACTAGTATTTTGTTATAAGCTGCAAGGAGAAGCCAAGCCACATTCTCTGAGTTTACCTTGGAAAGTTCTCCAGCTAAATGCTCCAGTTTGCCATTTTCAAATTCTGTCTTCCATATAACACCAGGAGTTAATCTTGCTAAGTTCTCTGCAACTTTAAAACATGGATTTCCTTTCCTCCAGTTTCCAATAATAGTTTCATCATTTACTTCTAAGGCATCATAGAAAGTCTCTTTTATGTCCATGTTGCTATCAACAGTTTCTTCAAAGTGATCTAGGCCTTTTCCATCAAGCATTTCACAAATGCTCTAAAAATACCCCTTACCCATTTATAAAACCGTTCCAACATTTTGGTAATTACAAAAGCACTTACCCACTCCTCAGTACCAAATTCTGTATTAGTCAGCCAAGGGGTGCTAATGTGAAATACCAAAAATGGGTTGGTCTTTATAAAGGGTATTTATTTGGGGTAGAAGTACACAGATACCAGGCTATAAAGTGTTAAGTTTCTTCTCTCACCACAGTCCAGTGCCACGTGTTAGAGCAAGACACCTGCCAAGGTTTGCCAGGGTTCAGGCTTTGGGTTCCTCTCCTCCCAGGCCTGCGTTTCTCTCCAGGCTTAGCTCCTGTTTCCACCACAAGGTCAGCTGTAAATGATCAGGCAAACGCCTCACTTCTCTTCTCCTGGGGCCTTCTTTCCAACATAAAAATGCTTCATCAAAACTGCTTCTCATAAACTGCTTCCTCTGTCCTTTGCCTTGCCTTTTATATTCAATTCCCCACCCACCAAAAGGGTGGGACTCAATGCCCTACTGACATGGCCCAGTCAACACCCTAATCATATCTTAATCATGCCCAGATTAACAGATCAGTTTATAAGCATGATCCAATTATATTTTTGGAATTCATAATTACATCAAACTGCCCAACAGCAATAAAAGTAAATGCATAAAAGTTCCTTCTGTAATTGCCAATGTTCTAGTCTCTATTTTCACCATCTCACAACCTACATTCTAAAGCAGCCTTACTCCAGCAGGGTGGTACACTGACATTTCTCCTCCAACTCCTCTGCCAATTACTTCAGGGCCTTACTTTGCTGAATTGGCCTGTTTTTGCTCTCCTGCAGACTCTGCAAGTCTGCACTCTGTTCATTGCTCCTCCTCCAGCTGCCCCAGCTGAAGCTGGTTCTTCTGGGCCAGGAAACCACAATGCTTCTCAAATTCTGATCTGAAGCACTGACTCTGCATTTCTTCTTTCTCCTAAGGTGACATAGTAGGTCAAATCATCAGTTATTGGAAACTGTATGACACAGAACAATGACACAGTCTGGCCTTCAGCTTTCATGCATTGGATGGTCTATCAGGAGGAGACAATGTACAGAGTCTCCATTGCTCCTAACTCTGTGGCTGATTGGTTGTATTCTAACAGCATGAAGAAATCAGAGATCATTCATAAGAGATATGGCCTAGTAGTCTTTAGCCAACAGAGTTTGAGAAAAGTTGCTGGATTTGTGTTCTAATTTTGCCATACCCTTGGGGCAAGGCAATTAAACATTTGAGCATTAATGAATGAACTTCTTTTTGAAATATGGTAATCTAGAAACTGTAAATGCAAAGGATCTTTACCCTAAGCCAAAAAAGATTTAAGTGGTCTCCAGGCCACTTATTGCTGTTGAATGTCGGGAATGAATCCTGGGTTGTCACGTGAATCTCACATCTACAATTTATGAATAGACCTAAGGAACATGAATTCTTGTGGGATTATGTAGCAGTTTGGCAGTTTGATATAGTTATGAATTCCAAAAATAGATACAGCATTATGCTTGTAAACTGGTCTGTTAATCCTTGAATGATTAAGTTATGATTAGGGCATTGACTGGGCCACATCAGTAGGGCATTGAGCCCACCCCTTGGTGGGTGGGGAATCAAATATAAAAGGCATGGCAAAGGACAGAGTTGTAGTAGTTCTGATGTTGGAGTCTTGAGCCAGAGCCCCGGAAGTAGGAGAACTTGATCATGAGGAAGGAAAGAAGGCCCAGGGATGGAGATGAGCCATGGGAAAAGCCATAAGCCATTTGCCTGAGAGTCTACAGCTGACCTTGTGGAGGAAACAGAGGACTTGAGCCCAGAGAGAAACAGAGCCCTGGGAAGAGAGGAACCTATGAAGCCTGAACCCTGGCAAACTTCAGCAGCTGTCTTGCTCCAACATGTGGCAATGGACTCTGGTGAGGGAAGAAACTTACATTTTATGGCCTGGTAACTGTGGACTTCAATCCCAAATAAATACCCTTTATAAAGACTGAATATGAGAGGCAAATTATCCTCCCATGGTTTCTCTAAATCTCATATCCCCTGGTGATTACTAAACATGACATCTTTGATTAAAAGATGTAAGCTATCAACCTCTAATTATGGTTCTGCCAAAACCCCAAGGGGAACTCTAATCTCCTTTCTGCAATTTTCCATTACCATCTTATCCTGACCACTCTCTAAATTAGTATACTCATACATTCCTGGTCTTCTACTAAAATTGACCAACTCAAGATTCCTTATTCTTATTTCTGAAAGATACAATTCATGTAATTATGGCCAATTCTGCCCCATATTAAAGACTGGGTTATTGAGAAGTAGGGCTTATAATAAGCCATTGGAAAAGAGCTGGGTTATATTTGAGATAAGAAGCATGGTATAAGGAGAAGGCTTTCATTCAATTCATCTTTCTTTGACACCATTCTTTTCAGTACTAAAGTTATATATACAAATATAGGAAGGGGGAGGGTTTTATTAGAATTTGGAGATCATTTTTATCTTGACTGCTGTTTGCTGCTTTTGACTTATAAGGATACATTCTTGATGGGAAAGATCATGCGATTTCAATTTGCTTAGAACAGGGATCATATCCTCATCTCTGTACTTTAGAGTCATTAGAAGAGGTTTTAAAAATGTGATCCCCCTGATTTGGATAAGGAGATTCTTATTTTATAAACCTGTGGTGAGGCCAAGATTGAAAACACTTGAATCAGCTTATAAGATTGAAAACAATGAGTTTGTTAGCAAAGTTTAACTTATACAATCCACAAAAAAATGGCAAAGGAATAAACTTATTCTGAGAGAAAAATGTAACAAAAATTGTTCTTCTGGAAATTTTGTGTGAGGATATAGTATAAGAAACAATTTTCAAAGAGAGATGGGAAAATAAAAAATATATAGAAAATTAGCAGAGAAGAATTGTTTAGAGCAAGAGAAAGAACACGGATATCTGTATAATATCTTCAACATATATATTACACATGTTATAATACATTCTAAAAATATAGAGAACTAGTTTCTAGAAATATAAATAGTTTCTCAAACTCAGCACTATTGATATTTTAACCATATAGTTCTTTGTTTTACAGGACAGTTCTATGCATAGTAGGATGTTTATGACTGGATGACAGTTATAGCACTTCCCTTCCCAATTATGACAACAAAAAATATCTCCAGATATTGCAAAATATACCTTGGGGAGGAAACTTTCCCTAGTTAAGAACTATGTATCACTTGCTGTATCCACACAAACATAAATGAAATGGTGAGTGTATTAGTCAGGTTTCTCTCGGGAAACAGAATCAACAGGAGATATCTGTCTAATATGAGATTTTATAAGAGTCTCTCATATGACCATGGGGATGCACAAGTCCAGGTTCTGCAGGCAGGCTGCAAACCAGGGGCTCTGATGAAAGTCCAATGAAAGGTCTTTGATGAGTTTCTGGGAGAAGTTGGCTGTCCAAAGATGAGCTGGGAAATTCTCTCTGAATGTTGAAATCATTTCCCCTTTTAAGGCATTCAACTGATTGGATAAAAGCATCACCCATTGCTGATGCAATCTCCCTGATTGATGCAGATGTAATCAGCTATCCATGCAGTAAACTCACTGGTGATGGAAGTCCATAAATGCTCTTGTATTACAATTAACCCAGGGCTTGCTGGACCTAACACCTGGACACAATTACCTGGCCAAGTTGACACATTAGCCTTACCATAATAGTGAGTAAGGGAGAAACAACTGTAAAAAGAGGGAATGTGCATCTGAGTACACAATTTTGCCAGGAAAAGAGGCTGCAAATGCAGATTATCCTCTTCTATGTAAGATGATCAATATTAGCCATATATAATCTATGATAATGTTTTGAAATATTCATTGTTTCATTCATCTAACAAATATTGTTTTTAAACAAATAGTGTGAGTATGAGGCTCTGTTCTAGTGCAAGGATATAACAGTGAATTTTAAAGTAAGATCAAGACCAATAAAGCTATTTATTTATAATTTGGATTATTACAGTGGTAGGAAAGATACAAAGAAGAACAATATGCACAATATATCTTGAGGAAATAGAGATAATCCAGGAGAGTACTGAGATATTTTGTTCTTCAGCAGGTGAAATTCAAAAGTGTTGGAAGAGAGGGGAAAGATGGTGGCTGAATGTGATAAACAAGCTTCTTGTAGGCACAATAAGTCATTACTTTCCATATAACAGTCTTTGGAAGGGACCCTGAAGAAAAAGTTCCTGCAAAGAAAGCTGTGCAGAACTCTAAAATCCCAGTTTCCTTTCCCCAGCTTAATAATGTCAAGCTTTGGAAAGAGCCAGTCAAGGTAGAGTAGGGCTTGTAACTGTGTCAGTAGCTGACCACAGAATCTAGCTAACTACAGAATGGGACTTCCCATTCTTGGCACAGGCTCAGTTTAATAGAAGAATGAATTTTCCTGAATTGTAGCTCATTATCATAGTAAATTATCTGCCTCTAGGCAGGATTCCAATGTCATTTTTTGAACATGTGATGTATGACCAAGTATGATAAAGCATATAGAACTATAGAGCATGCACAGTTATGAACTCATCTGCAAACCCACCTCACCTATTGATCTCCTCTTCCCTAACCCCAAGCTAACACAGGCCAATAGATTGTGACTACTCTTACTGTTCTTGGATGCAAGTTTAGAGATTTATTCCATCAACATCTGCTGGATTTATACAGCTCTTTCTCTTGTTTGAGCTACCTTATTCTGGAATTCAATTCTTTTCACTGGGCAAAAGAAAACAGGGAACTCACAAGGGTCTCCTCCATATTCTTCCCTACTTTGGCATCCTGAATCAAAGCTTCCTGTATCTCTTCCCTCATTAGTCCCAGGGCCATTTGGATATTTACCAATTTAAGAAGATATGATGAACTCTTTCCAGATGCTCTGATTCAGTTACCAAATTTCAGCCAAATATTTCAGGAAATATAAAATCAACTAAAACAGTAACTGAAAAGCATAGTAAAGTGTTTGACCACTAAGTTAAATATATATTTTTTAAAATACGATACCAGGATACAACTAAAAATTTAATTGAAAATATGGTCATTGTAGCATAATTTAAAATATTAAAAGTGCAATTATCCAAAAAGATGAAAATAGAGTTGTGTTGAAATGTATTTAATGGCATGAAATTGTGTGTTATTAAAATCATGTATTATTAAAATAAGTATATTGTGTGTTTTAAAAATAATGTGTACATTGACACAAATTTTGGGGGGATAAGCACTTATAATGAATATAAAGAGGTAGGTAGAATTGTTGAATATATATAATAGATGAAATGTCTCTTGGTGCTACTTGGAAGATTGATGGTCTTATATCTCTCTTTATATTTCAACTTGTCAAAAATATTTATTCATAATAAGAAAAGGATTATTTATAAATATCAGCATTATTGGTTAGAAAATATTTTGTAAGTTAGCATAAATGAAAAATAAATACAATATGTGGTATAACTTTTCACAGGGTAAAAAATAATACAATTAAAAACAATCCACTTTCAACACTAGAGCCAGTGCTAGAGGTAAACACATTTGTTTTACTTACAGGAAACATTCACAAAGTTACATATATCAACCATTTTTAATAGAAAACAAATTTATTTCCAAATTCATTCACAAATTCTATGTGTAAATTGATTTTAAAAAGAGTATGGAATTTATGTCACACATAATGTTGCACATAAAATAATAGAATTCATGGAAGCATTTGACACAATGGATAAAGTTACATTTGTTTTGGTGTTTAGAAGGAATAAAACATGTTGACATTTGTAGATAGATCAAAGCACCCTCAAACAGAAAAGTACAATTATGAGCCAAAACAAGGAGATGAAAAAGGCACTGCATATTTGGGTACAATGATGCTTAATCTAATTTTTTTTAAATCACATGGTTGATTAAGACAAAAGCTGAGAAGTGTAATTCAGGCCCTAGAACATCTTGATGGACAGACTGAAGAGTTCAGATAATATTTATTTGGTTTTGAATGACTATTGCAAATATAGAGAACATTTTGAAGTATTACACTATC
>JAQZBX010110736.1:0-10361 GCA_029593785.1 Cabassous unicinctus
ATGCAAGACCACACAGCCTCACAGATCCACCAGACTCACAGCTGAGGAGCTCCTCCATGCACCAACGGCCACGGGTGGCCCCATGCAAGACCACACAGCCTCACAGATCCACCACACTCACAGCCGAGGAGTTCCTCTGTGCTAGGTTCCAAGTAACAAAAGATGTAACAAACGGCCCCTGCCCAAGGAGCTCGTAATTTCACAGGACTCCCAGACACACGTAAAGATGGAAACGGAGGTCTAAAGTTTTTCACAGGCTACACGCCTGGAGTAAACAGTCAACGACTCTTTCTCTGTCCCTTTGCCCCAGGCACAGTGAGCTCCAACCCACTCCAGTCCCTGCAGTTTGCAAAGGACGCCATTTCCTCCTTGTCCTCCCTGCCAGCATTGCCAAAGAGGGTGAGGGTTTGGGAAAGAGCTAGAAGGATTCAAGAGAATGAGCACAAATGACTCCCTTTGGAAATATTCTCTGGCCCCGTTGGCCCAATGAGACTGTCTCCTGTGTGTGCCGCTTGCTCGTACAAACGTCAAATCTCTTATCACGAGGCGCAGAGGTTTTCTAGGCTTCCTGCCATCACCCACACACTCACCGCTCACGAGCCCTCAAGGGCAGAAACCACGTTTTACGTTGATCTTTATGCAAACACAGTGCTAGACACACATGCTTTCTTGACAAGTATTTCGAACTAAATTAACGGATGAAAGCATCCCATAGATCATCCTTTCATGTCTTGGGGGTAGGGCAGATATCATGCTTCCCAGAGTCACAGGAGTCTGTGAAGCATGTCACCATGAGATCATAGGGACAGGGCTAATAGCACTTTATTGCTTTCTACAAGCAAAATTCATGGTCCCGTGGATTCCCACTCCTTATGCATTGTGGCTGTTTGATATGTTTGTGAATTCCAAAAATAGATATTGGATTATGTTTGTAAACTGGTCTGTCCCTCCGGGCATATTAGATTCGATTGGATTCAGAGGGTTCACTTTTACTTGATTAAATAATGATTAAGGCTTTGATTGGGCCAGGTCAGTAGGACCCTGCATCCTGCCCCCTTGTTGGGTGGGGACTCACGGAGAAACTACACCGCAGAGAAGGGAGGTTGGAGTTTTAAGGCTGGAGCCCGGGAAGTAAGCACACGGAGGAGCAGAGAGAAGGCTCAATTAGTCTACAGCAGAGGCCCCGGGAAGAGAGACGAGCCGTTCACCTGATAGTTTGCAACTGCAGAGGCCAGAGCCCTGAGCAGCTGAGCCCGGAGAGAAACAAGCCCCAGAAAGAGAGGAACCCAGGAAGCTTGAACCCTTGCAGAGACCACAGCCATCCTGCTCCAACACGTGGCAACAGACTTTGCTGAGGGAAGTAACTTACACTTTATGGCCTGGTAACTGCGAGCTTCTACCCCCAATAAATACCCTTTCAAATGCCAATAGATTTCTGGTATTTTGCGTCAGCACCCCTTTGGCTGACTAATAGAAAATTTGGTACTGGAGAATGGGGAAGTGATTTTGCAATTAACAAAATGCTGGAACGGTTTTATAAATGGGTACGGGATATTTTTGGAAGGAAGTGTGAAATGCTTGGTAGAGAAGACCTACAGCGCTTTGAAGAGACTGTTGATAGTAATATGGACTCTAAAGAGACTTTTTATGAGGCCTTAGAAGTAAATGATGAAACTATGATTGGAAACTGGAAGAAAAGCGATCTGTTTTAGTTGCAGAGAACTAAGCAAGATTAACTCCTGGTGTTTTTGGGAAGGCAGATTTTGAAAATGGCAAGCCTGGGCATTTAGCTGAAGAACTTTCCAAAGCAAACTCGGAGAATGTGGATTGGCTTCTCCTTGCAGCTTATAGCAAAATGCTAGATGAGAGAGATAAGCTGAGGACTGAACTGTTGGGCACAAAGAAACCAGAAGCTGATTCCGGAAATTCCAAGCCTCTGGAAATCAAGCTCCCAGATGATAGTGCTCCATTTGAACACTTAACCAAACTTGGAACTTGTAAATCAGGACTGAAGATGCAGTTATCTAGGAAAGACTTGTGGAAAGTCTTACTGTCTGATGGCTTGGACCCCTGCTTCCTGCGTGGTAAACCAACAAGCTTTTTGAGAGAGCTGTATGAACAAAACCACTGTCAGCTTGGACTAAAAGGGACATGGAAAGGAGAGACTGAAAGAGAAACAGCTTTAAGAGGAAAACCATGGAAGCTGAGATCTGGAATTAAGACATGGCCTTGGGCCAAGAGAGGAGCCCCACCCATGTGTACAGAGAGGGTGAGTTTGCCCCGGCAGTTGAAGAAGTCTTGCTTTATGCAGGCCAGCCCCTAGGTCAAGGACATCACTCTTCGCCCCTGTGCCTGCCACTATTGCCTGCCTTATCTCTTGACGCAGGCATCCACTCTCAGGATGCATTTCCCCCTTCATCCACCCCAGGAATGGTTGGCTTTACTGCCCTTTAGCACCCTTATAGGTATGTGATCTAAGCCCCATCTTATCATTAGATAGGTATGCCTCATGTCCACAAACGTACACCATGGAAGATCCTTGGGGTCTCATCTAAGGTCCCCAATGCCTAGCACGATGCCTGATCCGCTGTGGGGTGACTCTACCAATGCTGTGCAAAGAATGAGGCATCAGCTCAAAAGGCTCTCATGGGGTGTGGTTGGTAGAATACAGGAGCCCCCAGGACGTCCACTTCCTCATCGCCACAGCCTGTGAGCATGTTGCATTTCATGGCAGGTGTGCATACATGCTGGATCTGGAGATGCGCAGTTCCTCTGGATTATCTCAGGGGCAAACTGTAACCCAAGGGTCCCTCTAAGAGGGAAGGGAGAGGGCTAGAGTCAGAGAAGGAGATGTGACAAGGGAAGCAGAGGTCAGAAGGAGAGAGGGGGGTCAGAACAGGAGATTGGAAGAGGCTAGGTGGCTGGTTCTGGAAATGGAGGAAGTGAGCACGAGGCTAGAAAAGGTAAGGAAACGGATTTTCCCGAGCAGCCCTCAGAAGGAACGCAGTCCTTGATTTTAGCCTAGTGAGACCCATTTGGACTTCTTCCCTCCAGAAGGGTAACATAATAAATTTGTGTTGTTATGTTATAGCAGCCGTAGGAAACTAATACACAGAGGTGGCAGCGCTTTTTCTTTTTTAAATCAGTTACACAGTATTGGGCTGTACTTACATTTGAGGTTAAACTCCTTCATTCCATTGCCTTGATACCGATTGTGTGCTTTTAAGCTACGTGGGATGCCCTAGGAAAGGGCCATTTTGGCCAGCCAGTGAGCTGGGAGGACAAGGGTGTAGACATCAGCACGCCTCACCTTTATAAAGCCCGTTGCTTCCTCCGTGAACGTCCCCTTTGGTAGTCACCTCTTCCACGTGTGCCCCGTGGTCCGATGAAAAGTATACGAGGGTATCATTAGCCAGCCTCATCTCATCTAGAACATTTAAGACCTGCCCTGAAAGGGAAAAAAATAATCATTTGAAACAGATCAATTTTTGCAAAAAAAAAAATGGAAATGTTCACCCTCATTAGCTTTTTGGTTAATTTCTTAAAACAGGAGAGAATGTGTGCATATATTGGAGGTTTACCCAGGCTGATCCCAACAGGTCATGTAATCAGGACTGCTTGATTGGGACAGGGTCTTGGCAAAGACACCAGGGAAATTCAGTCATTGGGTTAAGTGTCCTTTGGAAGCATCCCTTGAATCGCTGGGCAACATGGGATGATTCTGTAGAGAGAGCTGAAAAAGTATTCTAGAAAAATCCGGCTCATAGATTATGAGCCGCTCAAAGGAAAGCAGCAGAAGACAACGCCGAATTGTAGCTCTCGCCAGCTGACTGTAGTGCTGAGGCTATAACAAAGTCTACTGTTGTTCCCTATTGAATAGGAAGAGTACACGCTCGACTTCCTCTTAGGTGAACAAATGATTCTAAAAACATTTTATGATGAGTATCTTTCTTAAAATTCTGACCGCAGATACCCAAATCTGAAACAGCCTATCTGCAACGATCAACACTCATACTTTCATTTGTCCTTAACTTCTTTCCTACCCTAACATCGTATACCACCCCAAATAACACTTTAAATGATAACGGCACCACCAATAATTGCTACCATCCATTGGTCACTTCCCAGGTTGTGTGAAGGATTTCATTGCATATTCTCTTGTTTAGATGACACTGAACCCCAAGAGTAAACAGCGTTGGCAACGTTTCACAGATGAGAGCAACAATGCTCTGAAAAGTTAAACAACTTGTCAAGGTCATGCAGTTAGGAAGTGATAGAGGCAGAGAGCAAGAGCTACATCCAACTCCCAAACCTACACTCTCAAACACTGCCCAATTTAAATTGGATGGGCTCCGTCTTGGGGAAAAAATCTATATGTGCCTATGTCCTGTCTAGCAGATGGGCCATGTCCCATGGGCAGTGGGCTCTCCCCCATGGGTTGCACCCTCATCCACTTGACCCAGAAAAGGGCAAAGAAAGACCAAAAATTTTATCTCCCAGGGAGGTGATAGAGATGATTTCTGATGCAAAACAATATACCCAAGTTATTTGTTATAAGACATTTTTGCTATTTGATTGAAAATGCCACAGGCTAGAACATTCTCAATTTTGAACGTCAATGGTCAACATTTCTAGAATCCCCACCATATAAGTAAATGTCATTCTCAGATCCCAGGAGGGCCATTTTAATGAGCTGTCTCCCATAATCAATCAAGACCAGGCTACTTTATATAGCAGGCAAACCACCTGTGCTCTTGGGCTTTGTGGCTTTGGCTCTGCCACTAATTTAAGCCTGGCTACTTTGAAAACAGTAATTAGTTTAGTTACTCAGAATAAAAAGAAGCAATGAAGCGCTATAATCCACCCCCCATACTTTAAAACACAAATACCCCCTTTTGCTCACGTAACAATTTCTCTGTAAAAGAAAACAGAGCAGGCAGGTAGCCCAGGCTGAGTGTTTTCCTTACTCGTACTGTGATTAGTGTTTTGCAAAAGCATATGCTACCACACATCTCCATTTCAGGTAAAATTTACCTTTTCTTAGGTTTAGATGTATCTTAGCATGAGGAAAATGTTGTGAACAAATGTCTTCTTAAAAACGTGTCTTCTAAATGCTGTTTTGACTCCAAGTCTCCCTCCTTTATCCATTTGACATTTATTTACAAAGCATCTATTGTACACAGGCTGTGTGCTGAAGGCTGGGGTAGGACAGAGGATCGGGGACGACTCTTATCCCCAGAGCTTCTCTGGTGACTCATTTTCCTGTTCAAGGCAGCTATCTTTGCTATTTACACTTTCCCCTCTAGGCTCCCTTCATCTTCAGGCAGACCTGCAGCTGCATTCACTTCACAGGTTCCTTCTATTAAAATAGACAGCATCCTTTCCCATGTTAACACACCTTCCTGGATATTTCCCCCAAACTCCAATATTGCAAACAGCCACAATAAGCTATTTACCTCGTTCCCATCGATTTTCCCCATTGCCCAGAGTGATCACTTTAATTATCATTTTCATCCAAGGCACCATCTACAATTGGGCTGGAATTAATACCAGAGAAACCAGCTGACACCAGCATGCATGAACAAATGGTGGGATACTGGGTTAGACTGTTGTTATATTTGATTTCCTTTTATCCTTTCTTCCCAGAAAGATACAGTCTGGGTCTTAAGGCAGAATTTCATTTATAAAGCCCTGAGCCCATTAACCATTTAATTTTTCTTAAGATTGATCTTATAAAGGTCTAACATATTTCTCTCCTAAAAATTCTGAACAGATATCTCCCCTGGGAACAAACACTGCTGTATTATTCTTGCCTTCAGAGCAATATATTGCAAGTCATAGGTCTGCAAATATTATTTTTCAGTAAGGCTCTCAAGGCATAATGATACCAATTTATATAGGATGATAGTTTTGAATTACTGATTGTGGGCCGCAGGATGCCTTATAAATGAAATGTTTTACTTCCAAAGCATCTCACATTGTTCCTCCAAAGAAAACGAATACAGAAAATAAGCCATTTCAAGAGGACTTTGTTATTTAACTGGCGACAAGAGGAAACTTATCAGAAGTGAGGATTTCTTGATCAGTCTTTTGTAACCATAAAGCAAAAAACTTGCAAACACCAAAAGCTGGCCCCTTCCTTGTGTAAGGGTTGCAGAGAAAGCCTCGGTTCTAGAGTTCATTCGTTCAATTTAATCATTCCACACCCACAAGCGTTAAGCCACGTTAAAGAGTCAGCACCTTTGAAGGGTTACCCAGAAGGTTTCACACATACAGGAAAATTCCAGGTCTTACCTGAGAGAGGTGAACTCACAGAGCATACTTGCTGAGGCTCTGCTCCTCCATCCTGCTTTAAACAGACCTGCCTTGAGTCCTGTGCCCCCACCAGCTCACCAGGATACTTTGACTCTACATCAGAGATGATAATGGGTCCTAGTTCAAGCTCACAAGAAGAACAAATGAGGAATTGTGTGCAAAATGCTCAGTCCACCTCTTCCCTCGTTGAGAGGTGAGTGCGCTTTAGCTCTGACGTAAAACATCAGCTTGCCTAATTGAAACCTTGTGATTTCAATTAATTTGTTTGTCTTTTCCTCCACAAGGTGCTTTCATTTGCCAATGGCTGCCAATCAACATACCAGAAACGGAATTTATTAGGGTTGAAGCTTACAGCTCCAAGGCTATGAAGATATCCCAATCCAGGCATCATCAGAGATGCTGTCTCACCAAAGGTTGGCTGCTGGCGATCCTGGACCCCTGCCCAGTGGCAAGGCAAGATGGCGGCTGGTCTCTGCCTTCTCCTCCAGGCTTTCTCCCCAAGCTCAGCTGTGGGCCATCAGGAATACGGCTCATCTCTTCCCTCTCCTCTTGGCCTCATTGCTTTCAGCTTTGGCTGCTCCACTGATTTCAGCCTCCTGTCAGCCTCTCGGGGTTTCTCTGTACTTCTGCAGCTGCAGGTGATCCTAGAGTTCTCTCTCACATGGCAGGGTAAAATGGCAGCTCTCTTTCTTTGTATATCTCTGCATGTTTCTCCCATTTATAAAGGACTCCAGCAGGAGGGCCAAGACCCACCCTGGGTCATGCCTCACTTAATTACTCAAATCAAAGCCCCCCAACTATATTCAATCCAATCAAAGGGTCCCACATGCACCAGAATGGATGAACCTCAGGACATAATTTTCTGGGGTCCACAGAAGACTCAAACCAGGACACAAGGTAAGTAGACTCAGACAAAATCCTGGAGCAAAATGCTGCAAAGTAAAGTACTTTCAATCTCAGAAGCATCAGGCTTCTTAAGGAAAACCATGCCTTTCTCTTCAGCAGTCACCTGCATGGATACCTGTAGCTGAGGGTTTCCACCTACTCATTGTAACTCCAGGGAAAACACAGACGCCCTAAATGTTTCCCCTGAAATGATTTTAGTGAGCACGCAAGGCCTTCATCTGGCAGCAGGCTGATCACAACTCAGGCTGATCACCACTCAGGCTGATCACAAGGGCCGTGGCCAGAGTTTTCAGATAAATGGGAGTTACTAATTGCTCTAAATGGCGGTGGCAGCGACTGTCCCCTGGCCATGGCAGTGATAGGTGTCCCACAGAAGCAGTCTGGGCTGCTATGCTCTGAAGCTCCCCTGAACCATTTCTTGAGAGATTCTGCTGTCAATGGTCCTAGAAAGGCAATTCTTTGCAAGCTCATGTAGGATTAGAAGTGCAACCAACATCCCCTACCTCAGGCCATATCTGTCACTGTACACACAGAAGACCCATTTTTGTCCCAGTTAAAGGCAATTTCCATTTATTGCAGGTGGACGTCATCTAGTATTTCTTCCTGAAATAAATGATCATGATCTCCAAAACCTCAGTTCTGATCTTCACCATTAATTTGAAGCTCAAGGGATCCACAGATGAGACTTTTGAAAGCATGCAATATATCTACAGTATAAAATCAATTTCAAAAGCTTACTTATAAGAGAAACAAATAGTATAGGACCAAAAACAAAATCCTAAAATGTGGATTATTCATCTGCCCACCATAAGCTGGTGGGGATACAAAGGGATGTGCTAGGTTTTCCTTGTCTTTTCTTGATGTTGTTGTGGCATTTCATTTGTTATTTGGTTTGGGGTATTTTTAGAAAGAGGTAAGCAGAATATTGTAATACTTAAATAGAAGATGTGGTGTTTGGCCGGACTCTACTCGGATCTAATGCAGCTCTTGCAAGCAATGCAGCACAGGACCCAATTAGACAAATGTCGCCTGCAAGCAAGGTCTAAAGAAGGCATTGGAAATGAAACTCTTGCAGAGTGGTTTCAGAAGTGAAAGACCAGGTAGAGAGAGGGTGACGTCCCCCTAGCATTTCCATATCCTGGGTGAGGCGAGGAGGGTGGCTTCCATCTCCACTAATGCCTGAGCAAGAGAGAAGTGGCACAAACTTTGTCATGAACAATTTATGTTGCGTGAAGGCACACACTGCCAACGGCAGATGATGGAGGAGCCGTGGAACCCTCCTCTTTGAAGGTCTTTCGTTAGAGGATAAATTCTTCCCTGACAGCAATGGGTGAAATATGCATCAGTGTACCCACTGCCAGATCTTGTTTGTTTTCTATTCAATCAGGGCAACCACATCCATTAAATCTGGTATCATCCTTTTTATTATATCATGCATATCCACATCTCCTAAGTCAAAACAAAAACTTCACTCTAAACATTTTTAGAAGATATCCCTAATAATTTTGCAAGTAGCTATGGAAAAGTAAGCAAAGGTGATATCAACGAACCAATAAGACTGATTTATACATTGATTTATGCATTTTTTTCCCATAAAGTGGCTGACCCAAACTAATAATCAACACCTGGTATTTAGAATATAGGTTCCCTGGGGCATTCATTATACATATATTTATATATATCAGTGTTTCTCAAATTTTAATGAGGGCATGAGCCACTTGGGGATTGCATTAAAATGAAGATTGTGACTCAGTAACTGTAAGGTGGGGACTGATAACACGGATTTCTTACAAGTTCCCATATGATGTTGATGGTACTAGTCTGAGGAACACAGTTTGAGAAGGAAGATAATGAATGACTAAATGTTTAACAACTGTTGACATGTCATAAAAGGAGATGGCTGGCCTTTCTACAGCTACTACGACTACTGCTAATAACAATGGTCTCAGATAATTTAACACGTACCTGTTATACACAGTCAATAAACCCAATAAACATGTCATTAGGTCCATCAAGTGCCATTAAACGACTCTTTGTTCCTTTGCTGTTTTCTCCCCTCTGCTAAGTGCCTATCTGAGTTCATATAATTTCCTGGAAATCCATCCTAATTTTGTGTTGTACCTGCTTGTTATGATAATGTGGTGATTTCCTCCATTAAACCCATCTTCACCCTAATCATAGTTGCGATGTGTGATTTATCCCCCTGCACTTACATCTGCTCTCACCATCTGGGATGCTTTCATTGCTATGTTCAGCTTTCTTCTCTTCTTGGATTAACAGTAACTTGCTCACCCCCCCCCACCCCCGTGTTGTTTTGGCTGAAAATAATTTGAGTAACTCAGCTAGCACTCACTCTCCTGAAGCACACCAGTGTTTTCCTGCATAAACGAGGCCAATGCAGACAGAAGGAGAGCTCCATGGTATCTGTTCAATGGAATTACACACAAGAATCTGGGAGAAAATTCAGAGTCAGAATGCATTACGGCCGAGGAAGCACGTGGGATCTGAGACTGTGGTCCCTGCCTCCAAGGAAGAGATTGATGCGAGGGGCGGCTCTCAGGCTGGCAGGAAGCCACTCCAAAGGCAGCCTTCAGAGCCAGTACACGGTCTTCCCTCTCTTGGCCCAGAGGCCCAACTGCACTTCCTGGAGCAGAACCTACCATCTCATAGGAACTCAGGGGTGGCTATTCTGGCACAGCCCTATGCTGTTTGGAATGGCCCTCAGCCCATGGGATTCTCATTTCCCAGGATTTGCCATGGAGTATGAGGTCGCCCAGATGTCCAAAAAACAGTTTCTGCAATAAGAGCCAATTCAGAGACCTGGAAAGAGATCAGCCAGAACTTCTCCAGCTACCACTGACTGAAGGGCGACATTCAACTTCCCATTTAAGCTGGTCTTTGAATAGAAAATAGCCAGAGATCATGAGGAACTACCAAGAAAACTAATCCCTTTACGAGTCTCCTTTTCCTACCAGCCAGTCCATATTCTTTCTATTTTAGGACTAGCTATTTACATTGCTTTTTAAATTTTATTTTATTGTGGCAAAATATATATAACATAAAATTTAACATCATTTTAAGTCTATAACTCAGTGGCATTAAACACATTCAAAATGTGCGACCAGCACCGCTACCTAGTT
>JAQZBX010110737.1:0-10370 GCA_029593785.1 Cabassous unicinctus
CAGAAATGAAGTCAGGTTGAATGCCAGTGTAGAGGTGTTGGACTCTATTTCCACACAGGGGGGGCTTGATGCTGGGGTCCCCTGACTGACTTTCAGGGAGTCCAGGACTGTCACAGAGTGTTGGTGATCCATGTAGATTCAGATCAGATGCAGGCGCATCTACCCCCCAGCCACTGTGAGGTTTAGGTAGGACTTGCATCCGGTGGTGTGCTGGTAACTGTTTAACAACCAGCTTTCTGAGAAAAAAAAATCCTTGATTTGTGGCATTGGCCAACGTCTCTGGTGTAAAAACTCCCACCACGACTGATTTCAAACTCCTAACGGCGTTCTGCGAATAATAGAGACGCTGGAGAGAGCCTGCCCCCTGCACACTGCTGGATTCACCTTTCTCTGGAGAATTGCCCTTGGACAACGGTAGCTGCGTAGCCTAAAAACGAGGGGACCAGCCTCGTGGCATTGAGGCTCCAGGGCTCCAATGGGATCAGGCCAAGGCTAGACCTCAGCTGGACTCGCGCCTTCGCCTGGGCTCTTTCCCAGCCCCATCTCGCCTCCCTCGGTTCCTTTAGGTTCTTCTGGAGAGCTGCGCACTAGTCTTCACTTCCCCATCTCAGAGCCTGTTCTTAGTGAGCCCAGGCCCAGGAAGATTGCAGCCTTGTGTGCATCCCAATCCGTGTGCATATTTCTGGGAGGAGGTGGATGTTTTCATCAGCGTCTCCAGGGCCTAATACCCAGATACCCAGAAGAGGTTGGAAACCTCTGCAGTAGGTGATGACATACATTCTGCTTCTGCCTCAGAGAGCTCAGCTTTCTAGGGGACTGAATGAGGAGGGCTCTCATTTACCAAGAACCGCCCTGCAGAGGGCAGGCTTATTCCCTCGCAGCCCCAGCCCCAATCCCCTGAATGGTGAGAATGCCAGGAGGGATGCCACATGCATTTACAGAGGCTCATTTGGAAACTAGAGGGAAATCACAGTTCCAGGCAAGACAGAAAGTATTAAGCTGCACTTTTAAGTCCTAATCAAACGCAAGCAAAAGCATTTTCAAAAGCAGGAGTAATTGGTGGTCGAACAAAGCCTTCTTTTAAGCTGCAAATGTTTTCCCACACCCGGGAACTGATAACAGGTTTTCCCTGCTCCATTCTCCTCCACAATAGCTGCTTAAAGCGGCAGCAGCAAGCCTTCAAGCCCAGTTGAAGGGTGAAACTTATCATCGTGAACTTGGCGCAGGGATCTGTGGAGTCACAACGGGCCGAGGAGGCTGGGAGTGTGGTTCATCACACCGGCCTCCACACACACACACACACACACACACACACACACACACACGCACAACCATACAAGGGTGGACACCTGAACGCCCCACCTGTGTCCACATCCTCACCCCATCTCCATGGTTAGCATCACACCCTACCACTTGCTCTATCAGCTACACGCTCACCAACCTCCACACTCAACTCTGCACACCCGCTTGACACGATCACCGCAAACGTAACATGCTTTTACCGACGTGTGTGCATCCACTCCTGCCGGAACACACCTTCATCATTCGCTCACTGCGTGCCCCACCCCCCGCAGACCCACGCCGAGCGCTCACTGCTCTCGAGTCTTCTCACTTGTCCTTTCTCTTCTCCCACACATCTACAACTCCCTCACACTTGCCCGTGCCCTTACCATCCCCTGACCTGCACAAACATTCCTCACCCCAGAAGGAGCAGTGCATAAAATCCTAGCTTAAAGGAGCATCTCACACAGACAGAATCACGCTGCTAGTTCCCCCCAAATCCTTTCCCCCCTCCTCCTCCTCTGGACATTATTTGTAACTCAGAGGTGAACTTGATGACCGTTTTGGGTACCTCTGCATGTCCTTTGTTGGGTATCGTGATCCTACAATATCGCATAGTGGTGGGGTCACCACCTCTTGTGAGTTGCCTCACCTTGGCACGGTTACTCCTCTCCAAACCTCAGTTTGCTAATCTGTGAAATGGAGAGACCAAGAGTACCTGCGTATTAAGATTGAAGATCAAATGGAGGTAATGCGAAACCCTTAGCTCCGTTCCTGGTGCATAATTAAAAGTAAATAAATGTTTGTCCATGGTTTTATTAAGGGGTTTCTAGCTCTTTAATCAGGTTTGTCTGAAGACTCCTAGCATTGCAACAGGCTGGGGCTCATGGATTCAACCAAGGGAAGGCTGTTTGTTTCCCATTCAAGTCTGTCTCTGTTGAGAAGGCCCCTGGGAGGCTGAATGCAAAGGTGTCCCAGTGGGTAGGTTGAAGAATCTCAGTTTGTAGCAACAAATTATGGCTTGGGGGCATTTGTGCAACTCTCCTTCCTACAGAGCAGGGGACTAAACAGCACAGCGTGTGCTCCCTGAGCATTTGAACACAAAGGCCAGCTCTCCAGAGAGTCTTTAGCAAAAGCACCTACTGGCCTTGGCTGATGTTGGGTTTGGGATTCTGGGGAAAGGGTGGGGACTCACTGATCCTGTGGGAAACTGGGCTCAGTGTGTCCCTTCCCTCTGGGACAGGGAAAACTCTGGTCTTCCCATTGCCAAGCAGCCTGAGTCTTTGGGGTCTCCCATGATCAAACTAACTTGTTTCTCTCCACCAAAAATGGTAAGAGCTACCTTGACTGTGCTGAACTAAGGCCCAATGAATGCTCACATCATCTCTGTGTGGTGGACTTGGTCCATATCCCTATTGTGTTGACAAGGATTCTGAGGCTCAGACCAGGGGTAGGGAACCTCTTCTTGGTCAAACAGAACATCAGTGACAAAACTGTTACCTGAAACCTTGAGTGCTGGTGGCATTTGAGCTAAAGGGACTGACGGTCAAGGGACAGAAGGACAGACACACGCAATGGTGACTTTGCTGGGCTTGTGAAGCCAGCTTTCCTTACCCTGCCCCTTTCTCACATTGCTGGGCTAACTTCCCCATTCACCCCTGGGTGGGTTGCTGGGCAATTTGATCTCTTAGAAATCTTGTTACTACTCTGCCATTCTGCCTCTTTCAGAATGACACAGAACAGCTCTACACATCACCTGTTCTGTCAGACCTAGTTCTCTTATTGATCCCATTTTATTTTCAGAACACAAGGGGAAGACACTAAAGGCAACAGCTCTCAAAGACGTCAACTAGAAGACATGGGGTCAGGCACTGAGAGGACCTGCAACGAGTGCCTTCAGATCCCAGCCTTTCAAAGCACCCGTCACTGCCTTCCGGAGTTTTCAGACTCGGCTTCCAACCGCCTCCATATCTTTCAACCAGGAACATGGTTTAGCAGACAAGAACAGAGCTTCCAAAATCTGAAAGACCTCGGTTTGCATCTTGGCTTTTGTACTGACTAGTTGGTGACCTGGGACGAGTTCCCTCAACTCTCTTGAGTCTTGCTTTTTCTCAGTCTGTAAAATGGAATAATGCCAACGCCTGCTTGCCATCGAGTTGTTTTAAGGATGAAACGCTCATCCAATGCCGGTGGAAATGTTAGTATAATTTCACTTGACTTCATAGTGAAAATAACAACATAACAGTATTTCAGGGTCTCACGCTGAGGCCCGACTGGGGAGCTGGTTGCTGCCCCAGGACATCTGCCTGATAGAATGAACCTCCCACTTGGCAGAGGAGGAGGCAGAGGCCCGTGAATTTAAGGGGCTTGCAGAAGGCATCCCAGAAAATTGGTAGAAAAGCTGGGGCCTGATCACCACCATTGCTGGAGGATTCCAGGAGCAACAGGCAACTGGGCTGTGATAATAATTATAATATCATGGACAATCGCACGCCCCTCTTTATTGAACATTTCCCTCATGTCAAGCACCGTGCTGACATTTGCGTACATTAGCTCATTTAATTGTCACAACCCTAGAGAGGAGGAGCTGTGATGACCTCCGTTTCGTGGATGAGGCTCAGAGCAGCTAAGAAGTCACTCAAGATGGCGCCTCAAGGAATGGGCTGAGTGGGGCCAGGTCATCTCAGTTCTAAGTCCGTCTTATAGGAAAGACTCTGAGTGCCTTAGCTTCAGGGCATGGGTGGACTTAATTTAATTGAGGGAGAAAGCTCCATGGATGCCGGAGGCTTTTCTTTAATCTCTGTCCCAATACACTGGTTTCTATCAGTGGCTTTGCTTGGGCTGCTCCAGCCAGTGCCCAGCAGCCACCCCCCTCTCATGCTTGTCTTATACAGTGTGAGAGACAGACTCCCAAGCCCCTGGATGCTCTCTGCACTCTGCTGAAATTGCTTTGCTAAGTAGCTCTTCCTTTCAACATGCAAGTGTCTACTTTTTACATTATTTTCTTTTTTGTGGGGAGATCTAATATTTCTTGTTTTCTGGTCCCCCCATCCCTCTTCCACTTCCTCATTTTCTTCACATTATCCTTGGACTTCAATTCACTTGACCTTGCTTCTAAACCTATGACCTACTCGTATAAGCAAATTGTGCGTGGAACCTATTTTCTTTCTTAAAATTTATTTTATTATTTTCCTCTTTATCTACTCTCTCCATTCTCCCTTCCCTCCCCTGATTCATAGACACTCTCTGTCCTGACTTCATGAACGAATTTCCACTATGCTGTGCATACATTTGTTTCGACATATGTGTGTCATTGGGTGCTGTTTTGGGTAGAGGATACTTACAATTTTGCACAAATGGTATTGTGCTATAATTCTTTCGTTTCTTACTGTTTTCCCTCAGTGTTGTAATTGGGGATCTATTCTTATTGCTACCCAAACAAGACTGTAGAAGGATGTTCCTCAGATATGTTTCTTTGTGGGCCTTCGCAAGATTTTTCTCTAGAATATATTTGCAAGAGCTGGCTTATTGGGTCATGGATTTTAAAGCCTGCACAATTACTCGAATACTCCCCGTTTGGAGAACTGCACGAGTTTCCACTGTCGTCAGTGCTACAGTGAGAGTTATATTTTCCCATACCCTCTCCAACTAGAATTTTTGCCCATCTGAAGGGTATAAAATGGCATCTCATTGCTGCTTTAATTTTCATTTCTCTAACTACCAGAAGTTGGAGCCTCCAGTCATATACTTTCTAGCTGATTTTTCTCCTTCTGTGGTATTGCAAATACGCCTTCCAGTCTGCCACCTGTCACGGCGTCCTTCATTGAAAAGACACTTAAGTTTGTCATAAAGTAAACAAAACCATAAATGTCCCCCATCCCCAATAGTTTGTGCATTTGAGATCCTATCTAAGAAGTCACTATACTTTGAGGTCACAAAGAAAAAATTTTAAATTTTCTTTTTTTTAAGTATAAAAGGCTCCCCCCCGCCATACTGAGTTCTTTAATCTATTTGGAACCTGTTTTTGTACATGGTGCAAGGTAGACATTCAATGTTATCTACAAGTAAATTTATTATGAATGTAATGTATGCCAAATATCCTAAAACACTGACAAAATAATCAATTTATAATTCTGCTTCTATTATACATCACATTTCTCCCTTGCCCGCCCCTCCTTGTTCTGTGTTATCTATTCTGTTCCACTGGCCTGTTTGGTTTTGCATCAGTACCACACTGGTTTTTTTTCAAATCTCTTTTTGTATGCGTATATACATTTTCTTTATTTTTGCCTTTTTTTTCTAGAATATTTTGAGAGCTAATTGCAGCTATCATGATACTTTACTACAGCTTGTAAGTCATAACAACATTCTCCTATATAAACACAATACAATTATACCCAGGAAATTTTACATTACTACAACACTATAATATAAAATCTATATTCAAGTCCTCAGTTGTTTCAATGTCCTTCATAGCTTTATATACATATATATAAAATTAAATATATTTTTATTACAGAAGTTGTGAACTTACAAAGCAATCATGCACATGTGTAGAATTCCCATACAACATCCCTTCACCAACACACCACACTGTTGTAGAACATTTGTTACAGATTATGAGATAATATCATCAGACTATTACCGCTAACTATGGTCTGTAATGTACATTTGGCATATTTTTTCCATACCCCCCTATTATTAACACAGTACATTTTTGGCATTGATGCAAGAATATTACAGTATTGCTGTTAACTATGGTCCATAGGTTACATTAATTGTATTTTTCCCATGTTTCTCCACATTCCCACCACCCTGCAGTAGTGATGTACATCCATTCTAGTTCACAGAAGGACATTCCTGCATTTGTACTATCAACCACAATTCTCATCCATCTCTGGGTTCACTGTGTTATTCAGTCCCTAGATTATTCTCTAGCTTTCTTTCAATCAACAACATTGTTTTAATTACTACAGTTTCGTAAGATGTCATACTATCTGATTGAGTGAGTCACCCATTGTGATGGTTAAGTTCATGTGTCAACTTGGCTAGGTTATGGTTCCCAGTTGTTTGGCCAAATAAGTACTGGCCTGATGGTTACTGTGAGGGTATTTCATAGATGGATTTAAACCACCAGTCAGTTGATTGCATCTATGGCTGATTTCAACAGTAAAAGAGAAAAAAAGGAAGAATTTCTATCTCTGCTCTGGACAGCTAGCTGCTTGGGATTTCAGCATCACCTGCACCGGAGTTCCCAACTTGTGACTTCCCCTGGGGAATGCAGCACCTTCACTGAGTTTCCAGCTTCCAGCCTGCTCTATGGAGTTTGGACTTGCCGATACCCATGGTCCCACAAGCCAATTCCTATAATAAATCTCTTAATGTTTACATATATATATATATCTGGTCATTTCTGTTTCTCTGGAGAGCTCCAATAAACCTCTATCCTCCACCCCCTTTTTATAACCTCCAAAATTGCCTTATATATTTTTAGAATTTTGTTCAAAAATACATACACACTTTTTAGCCAGTTTGTCAAGTTTCTTATCAAGTCCTGCTGTGGCTTTGACAGGAAGTGCATTGATTTTAAGGGTTATTCTGGGCAGAAAATATCTTTGTAACATTAAGTTGTGCCCATGAACATGGTCTGTCTATTCAGATATTCCTGTCATAAAGTTAAATATGTTTTCTTCCAAGAAGGTCTTATGAATTCTTTGTTAGGTTAATTCTTTGACATTTTATGGACATTCCTTTTGTAACTGCCATCTTGTTTTCTGTTATATTTTTATATTGCTTACTGCTAGGAACCCGGTTGGCTTTAACATGTAGCTCTTGATCCAGCAACCCTGCTGTACTCCCTAGTCCTTCTATTTCTAACATGAATCCTGCACTGTTCCTCCATCCTCCCCACCCCCTTTGACTCAAAGCCTGCCAGTTCCACCATCACAGAATGAAAGCGCTTTCCCCATGCCTTGAGGCCTTGGAGGGTCTCTATTTACTGGTAGCCTGTCATTCACCTTAATCAAAATGAACTGGGGTGCTTGTAAAAATGCAAATGCTTGGAGCCCATTATAGAATGGATGCATTGTTATCCCTTGAGAAGTTTGCATTTTGAAATACTCCCCAGGTGAGTCTGTGTATTAGTCAGGGTTCTCTAGGGAAACAGAATCAACAGGAGATATCTGTCAATAGTATTAGATTTTATAAGAGTCTCTCATGTGACCGTGGGGATGCACAAGTCCAGGTTCCGCAGGCAGGGTGCAAACTAGAGGCTCCAACGAAGGTCCAATGAAGGTCCTTGATGAGTTTTTGGGAGACGTTGGCAGTCCAAAGACAAGCTGGGAAATTCTCTCTGAATGTTGAAATCACTTCCCCTTTTAAGGCATTCAACTGATGGGATAAAGCATCACTCATTGCTGACAGCAATCTTCCTGATTGATGTAGATGTAATCAGCTATCTATGCAGTAATCTTACTGGTGACTAGAGTCCATAAATGTCCTTGCATTACAATTAGCCCAGTGCTTGCTTGACCAAACACCTGGGCACAATTACCTGGTTGAGTTGACACATTAGCCTAACCATCACAGTCTGATTCTCAGGAAAGTTTAAAAACACTGCATGGCTGCCACACCTTGTTTTCATTTGTCTTTTCAGACCAGAGCACATGCACACATTTTACTCATCTCCGACCCTGCCTCTGTCCTCTGCTTATGGGCTGTGGGAGAATAATGCTGCCCTCTCCCAAGATGTCCACTTCCTAATCCCCAGCACCTGGGGATATGCTGCCTTACGTGGCAATAGGGAGTCTGCGGATGGGATTAAGGAAAGCATCTTGAGATCAGAAGATTAGCCTGGATTCTCTGGCTTCCCTGCTGATCACAAAGGTCCTTGTGAGAGGGAGGCAGGAGGGTCAGCGAGACAGAGGAGATGCCATGACAGAAACGGAAGGTGGGGTGTAGATGGAGGAAGGAGCCATGAGCCAAGCTACGTGGGCAGCCTCGAGAAGCTGGAAAAAGTCAAGGAAATGGCTTCTCCTTTGAAGCCTCCAGAAGTCATGCAGCTCTGCCGACGCCTTGATTTTAGCCTGTATGACCCGTTTCAGACTTCTTATCTCCAGAACTTTAAGATATTAAACTTGTGTTGTTTTTTTCCCCCATTTTTTTATTTTTTAAAAGATACTTTGATTACATAAATGTTATAGAGAATATATAGGGGATTCCCATATGCCCCACTCCCCACACCTCCCACATCAGCAACATCTTTCATCAGTGTGTATAGACTTGCGGTGTTTTAAGCCACCAAGCCTATGCTGATTGATTGCAGCAGCAAGAGGAAACCAATACATTGGGCCAGCCACGTAGAACGAGGGTCAGGGGTGTGCTGTGTCAGATGATAATTATAAACCAAAATAACCCTCCTTGGTTATCCAGAGCCCTTATTAAACTATCAGGCCATAGGCAAGGAAATTGCAGGTCTCAGATTATGACCCAAACACAATGACTGATTTTAATGATTTCAGGTGGGGAAAAATAATTACCTGTCTGAAAAAAGTGTTAGGTAAGGAAAGACTGGTTTGCATGCATTATCTTATTGGGGATCTCATTTAGTCTTCACAGCATCTTTGCAAGCTAGGGAGCTTTGTCTTCATTTTACATTTGGAGAAATCAAGGTTCATGATGTGATTAATAATCTGCCCCAAGTCTTCCAGGTGAAAAGTGATGTAGCCATATTCACCCCACACCCTTGCCATCACACTGTACCCCTTCCCATGCATGGCCCTGGATTGGGGTTCCAGTGGGCACCCTGAGTTTTCTACTCGCACCCCTCTCTGCTCCACATTCAGTTACAGGAATGTCAGACTTGGAGGTCTGCCATGTTGTTAGTTATTTTCTGAGTGAACATATATCGTCATTTTAACCCTAGAGATTAGAAACGGCATGGAACCTGGTTCTCAGTCCAGGTGGGTAATTAGAAACATCTGGGATTAAAACAAAATATTAACAAATGTGTCTCAGCCCACACCCACCAAATCACATCTCTAGGCGAGAGGCCTGGATACTGATATTTTTAAAAGCTCTCTGGGTGACTCCCATATGCTGTGAGGTTTGAGAACCCTCATGTAAATCTCTTAGACTCAGTTTCTTACATCTGTAAAATGGGCATGAGACAGTCTATCCCACAGGGTTGATTGGGCGACTGAATGACCTAAGAGTTCAAAAGGGCTTTTCCGACTCTCAACAAAGCTGGAAAAGTTAGTGCAGTGTTGATACAAGAGAAAGGCTTTGAGGTCACTTAGACCTGAGTTCAAGGCCCTTGGGACTTGGAGAAATCATCTACTTCCTCTAGGCTTAGTTTCTTTATCTTTGTAACCAAGGTGATGTTTCCCAGCTCGCAGGCTGTGTGGATGTGGATGTGGTGATTGTAGGTGCCAGGGTGCATTGAAGGGCTGGGGGGCTGGGGCTGGAGCAGGGCCACTGAGCTGGACCTCACCCGGGGCATCAGGGCTGCTGCGGAAGTGGTTCAGCCTGCCTGCTTAGTGCACTCACCCATCAGCGCCGAGCTCAGTGCCCTGGTGGATTTCTCTAGATCCCTGTTTGAATCATCTGGGAAGGAATGCTGATGGCGACATCTATGCACAGGGAAGTGTATCAGGCTCCTGGAGTGGTGGTGAGGAGAGGACTTGCCTCTTTCAAACTGTTTCTGCTTCGGCCTCTTAAGTTCAGCAATGCCTGATGGGACCTGCCGGTTTATGATGTATCTGCCCTAGAACCGACCAGCTGCGGGAGAAGTCTGCTAGCAAATGCTCCAGCAACCCTGGGAGGCACAGAGGTGTGTAGCAAGGGTGCAGAGCCAGGGGACAAACACAACTGGGTCTGGGGCTGAGCTCTACCACTTAGCACCTATGCAACCTTGGGCGAGTCATTTCACCCCGTAATTATACCTCCTGGGTGGGATGGCTACGAGAGTCATGTGAAATAACGAGCGCCAGAGGAATATTTTAAACGGCGACATGGTGTACAGATGTAAGGCATGGCAATCATTCTAAAATATGCTCATGTGCTGCCTTTTAGGCAACAGTTTCCTTGCA
>JAQZBX010110738.1:0-10330 GCA_029593785.1 Cabassous unicinctus
GACTGTATTAATTATAAGGGAAACATCTTATTTCCTAAATATTGTATTGTTTTGTTCAGAACTTAGGCTACAAAAAGAGGAATGTTGTATCGACCCCCTCAATGCCTCAACCAAGTCATTGTTACATGCTTTGTCTTTTACGGAAATGGTCTCTCTGATAACTTCACAAAACCTACCTTGCAGGGCTCCCATGGGGTTTATTAGTCACTTTGTGAATTGAGATACAATATGCAAATGTAAAGAATTAATAACGATGATGACGGTGATGATGATGGTGATGAAGATAAACTGGACCATGGACTGCGCAGTCCTGGTCCTCGCCACCAATGCCTTGCTTTCTCTTGGTCTCCTCCACGCACGTTATATAGCAGATTGCAAAAAACCTTCAAAACAAAGCATTTAAAACTCTAGGATCTCTGTAAAACTCAAGTGCTCTAACTCTCCATCTTAGGAACTGGAGAGGATAATCACTGGGAAAATATTTTGGTAGCATTTACCAACAACATTTGGTGCTGTGAAGATGGTGAAACTACTTTTAACAAGTGGATATTTTAGGAAAATAATGAACAGGAAGCTGCTGAAATATTTGTTTGAGTTCCTAAGAGTCCCCCCTAAACATTCTTGCTCTGACAATCACAATCAAAACAAATGCCACCATTTCTTAAACATTTCCTGGTCCGGTGAATATTTCCCTTTATTTACAAGAAGAAATAGTTTGAGTTGTGACATTGAACTTAAATTAAATAGCATTTGAAACGATATTTATTTAAGAATGCTTTTTAAATTCAGTAGGACTGACCTCTAATGCCTTCCTTTCTCAACTGTTAAAACTGTGGTGGTGGTGGTGGGGAGTAGAAATACTATTTCCTTCCTCACAAGTCTGTTTTAAGAATTAATGAATTAGTACTTATTAAGTGCTTGGCTGAAAGGTGTTGTGAAAAATATCAGACATCATCTCTATTATTCTATTCCAAATGTTCATCTGCCATTAATAAAAACCTGAGCCCCAGGCACAGCCTTTTGTACACATCTTTGCAGAGAATCGCCTACAAGTTTCCTTTATCCCGGTGATAAATCATAATTAATAATTCATCCATTATGCTATCACAGACACGAGGCCAAGGACGCCTCGCCCTGAGTGCTGGCAGGCTCAGCTCCGCTCCCTCACTCCACTGCCTGTTATTTGTTTGCAGAGCAGAGACGTGTCCATGGCAAAGGCCCATGAGCCCTGAGCTAGAGGAAAAAGGCACCTTCTTGGCTGATTTAGATCCATGGGCTTGGGGGGATGCGTTTGGCATCTCACATTGAGATGGTCACACTAGTGTAATTCAAGAGACTGGAGGGGCCGAGGAGGAGCCGGGGGTCCAGGCTGGGAAGCTGAAGGAGTGCTTCCTCTAACTCAGCCTCTCTGGCTTAGGGTGGACTGATTTGGCACACCTGAGCTATCAGTGAGGCCCAATCATATCCCCTCAACTCAGCAGAAGTTCAGGTGACAAATTTCCAGCTGAAGTCATCCATGATTGGTCAGCACTTCACTTTAAGAAACCACATCCCTCCTTCCCAGAATTTACGATGAATGGGAAGTCATCATGTCTCTCCACGTCCACCATGACCCTACATACTCTGCTCTCTCTTTACTCAGACCAGTGTAAATGTCTGCTCTTAGGTAGAGATTAACAACTGGATGTGCTAAGACAACCCACAAAGGGAGCCAGTCATGAGCTAAAGAAACCATCTGTGAAGCCAGGCACCGAAGAGGCAACACACCAGCAGCCTACTTCATCTGCACACCGATGGCTGTCAGACTTTGGTCCATGGCCAAACCCCTCTAGGCATTCTGTAGGACAAGCTTCCGTCCACAGGGACTGTCTTCTTTTGGCTCTTGTCATGAACTGATGACCACTATGAAGCATTCCTTGATGGTAGTTAGAGTCAGAATAATGGACTGGGTGGGTCATGGGACTGATTCAGAAAGGTGTCATTTCGGATCACAACCAGAGGGTTTTAAGCTCTAGGGACCTTGGAAGCCATTCAGTGTAGCCTCCTCATTTTATGCATGAGAAAACCATGGTCCGGAAAACAGCTTACCCTGAACTGTGTGTTTGCTGGTGGCAGAGCCGAGACTCCAAGCCTGGTCTCCCCATGGCTCCAGGTTACCCTTCTTCATTATGCCCTCCTGTACTGAAACAAAAGGCACTTTCTCCCTTCCTGCCTCTAACTCCCCATCGCGGTGCAAAGAACAGATGAGCCATCCCCTGGTAGATTTACCTGCAGTCCCTACCCTGACGTCTCTTTTACCGCACTTCCCACTCTGTAGATGAGGTCTACGTGAGCCTGCCTACCTTGCAAGGCTTTGAGCCCAGGTCCCGGCACCCAGGAGGCACTTAATAAAATTTGGTTTACTTGAAATTGCATCGTGTACAATGTATGGAGAGAAGTCAGAAAATCCAAGTGGTGAGAAATGTACCCCATGGTGGGAAAGATCTGCCTTAAAGGGAAAATCAGGAAAGCCAAGAAAACTCTGGTCAAACTGCTAGATCTCAAGAGGTGGGTAGAAGGCAACATTTTGGTAAGTGAAACATGATTGAAGGACCAGAGGTCGTAGTGCTGTACTGCATTTCCCCTTTCAGTAATTTTCTTTTGTGGTTTATTTTGGGCTCAGCCCACTTTTATTTGAGAAAAGAGTCTCGGATTAACCATATTTGCAACATGAGGTGATGTCACTCTATCCCTTATCCTCTAGTGCCCAAATGCCAAATCAGTACACAGAGCCCAGAGCTTAGCGCCGTTTCCCTGAACAACAACCAGTGGTAAGGAAAGTAGGTGAGGGCTGAGGCAGGTGCCAACACCCTCCAAGGATGGGTGGAGAGGCTTTGTGGTCCGCAGGGAATGCAGTGGAGTGTGCTGGTGAAGAGCACAGGTGTGTGACCAGTTCTAGACACAGGGCCTTGGAAGAACGGGTGGACTATGTGAAACCCCAATTTCACATCTCATGGGCTTTTTCTGAAGATAAATTGCAATCATAGTTTATATCTCCTTTTAGAGTTGTTCCAGGACCTGGGCCCCAAAGTAGGTCTGTAACCACAAGTAGGAGATGGCACTTATTTATTCATTTTTTAAAAAATAAATATTTATTGAATGCTTACTATGTGCCAAGGACTGTTCTGGACAGGAGGGATTTAGCAGTGAACCAAATAGACCAAACTCACTGCTCTCTAGAATTGTATTCTAGTCAATTTCTGTGCAAGAGGCATTCACATGTGGGATAAATTCCCAGGGGGTAAATCCCAACTAAAGGCTACATTCCAGAGAAGAAAGGCCGTGAGTTATGTACAATTCACGTCCCTCCCCATCCACCCCATTTAGTGTATCATGTCCCTTTTCATCCTTTTTTTTTTACATGTTTATTGGAATGTAAACACTTAAATGGGCCATTATTATAGAGGTAATCTTGAATCCTCTCCAATTTATATTTAAACACAAACAATTCCCTTGCACGTTTTGGTCTTAGCTTCTTGCCACTCTTGGCCAATTCTGATAGACTAAAAGCCCAATCAAGATAAACCAGCTTGTCCAGACAGTGCCTTTAGGCTTGGGGACAGTTAAGGATGCTGCAGAGTGGTGGAGGCTCGAGGTTTATCTTCTCCCCAACCTGGTCAGTCATCACACGTTGTCTCTCTTCCCTTCCTCAGCAGCATTCCCCAAGGGCCGGTGCTGAGAGGCCTTCCAGCTAGTGGATTTGCCCAGGTGCTGAGGAAGCCCCGTTCTTCCCCCATTTGGGTCCGCCACCCCAGCATGTTGACATCACTGCTGCCCCAGCTTTGGGAACAATCTCAAAATTCAAGGTTGTTCTGGTCGTTAGCACAGCTAGAGAGAATTGCTGTTGCTTCTCAATTACTATGAAAACCCCTTCCACGAACAAATACATAGACAAGGATGAAAACAACCCCCCTTAAAGACCGTGTGTATTTCATTTAATGCTAAACGCTTGTAAGTACAGCACAGAGCACCATTTAGCCGTCAACAGTCCGCTCTTTTTAGAAAGAATGCAGCTCCTTTTGGACGGTGCTTGTGTTCCTTTATCCACTGTCCCTTCCTTTTCCACCCCCCTTCTTTTTCTCTCCCTTCTTCTTGGCTCTTTTCTCTTTAGTTCTCTTTCTCCTGTCTGCCCCCTGGGCCCGTTTCTCCATCATTTCGTCTCTCTTCCCTTCACTCCTGACTCTGCCGTCTCTTCTCTCGTTATAAAGCAGGGAGCGTCCAGGACGACTAAATCCGTAACTCGTTTTGATCAGCGCTGGCCCTGGAGACCAGGCGTGACAGGAGACCCTGGCCCTTGGCCGCCTGTCACAGGACAGGCCTGTGGCCAAGTCTGACTTCCGGTGCCGACTCGAGAGATGCTGAGCCGCCATCCTGGCAAGTGCACAGATGGTGGGTGATGGAGCCCGGATGCCGAGACTTAGGGCAGGTCAAAACGATGACCACTCAGGTGTAAACTGTGCTAATTGCTGGGGACGAAGGGAGAGCCGGTCCCAGTGGAGTGCACGCCAGTGGGGGGCACCGTGAGCGAGGGATGTCTCCTATGGCTCACAGATTAATACCGAGGGCCCTGGCCAAGCTTCTAGACTGCCCTGGTCTCAGTCCTCGTTTTATTCGTATTGAGGCAGAGCTCTGCCATTTCACCCCAGCACATAAACGTTTATTTAGCTTACTTCGTGGATCTTTTCCTAATGGTAGAGATATTTTTCTTGGGAGACATCTCATTAAAGTTTGCTAACTAGACAGACAGACAGCTAGCTAGCTAGAATACATATATATATATACATTTATATATAAACACACATATGTACAAACCACTAAATATAAATACATATACACATAAACATACATATACACACGTTTAATTGTAAAATAAAATGCAGAACAGAAAACATTATAAAACAAATGTACAGCTTAATACATTATTCTGCGGGAAACATCTTTACATCCTGGTCAAGAAATAGACATTTGGCCTCCCAGCACCCCTTCCCAGATGCTTTGCCCCAGTCCTAAGTCCATCTCTCCCTCTAAAGCAGGGGTTCTTAACAAGAGCTTGAATTGAAATTCAAAAAAGCATTCTTCTTGTGGGGACGTGTTGGTGCGGGTGTGATATATTTATTAAATAATACACAGTATAGTGTGGACTTAGTAAGGGGTCCATGGTTTCCACCTGACTGGCAAAGGGGTCCGTGGAACAAAAAAGGTTAAGAACCCCTGCTCTAAAGAGAATCACTACTCTATTTTTATGGTGATCATGTCCCTGCATTTCTTTATGTATTTCTCCCTCCAATGTTCATCGCTAAATACTACTGTTTGATCTTGCACATTTAAAAACTCTTGCTATATCTTTTAAGTCCCTTTCACCTCCAGTTTCTCCATCTCTCCCTCTCTTTTCCTTACAATGTATCTGTTGACAAAACTGGCCCATTTGCTGTGCAGAGTTCTGGATTTTCCTGATTGTAAACTCATGGTGGAGTTCAGTGTGTACCTTTGTACTCTGTATTTTTTGCAAGCTGGCAGCCAGACTCAATGCCTTTGGCAAGACTACATGTGGTGGGGTTTCTTTCATCACAGCATACTGTCTGGTTTTCACTCTTTTTTGATAGTAGTAGGTATTCATGCTCAATACCTAGATTCACTAAATCAATGCGGGTTGCAAAATGGTGACATTTTAAATCTATTCTTTCATTTTCAATCTAACAATTAGACTAGCTGTATAAGGAAACACCACCCTCATCCATTATTTTGTTACTCAGCCGTACAGTTCATGTAGGATAAAGGCTTGTGTCTTACCTTATCTTTACCTGATTTTTGAGATAACGAATTGGTTTCCTGTCACCCTCAGAAGGTGACTAATTATAAATATCATTATAAATCTATGGACTTAGAAATATTTGATGGATTTCAATGCATTGCAATTATTTTCTTTACTGAAGGCCAAATTGCCCCATCTTTGGCTGGTGAGAGTCTTTTCAGATTGGCCTCCCAGTCCTTTGGGCATGGCCCTGGTGGTCTCTCACAGCTTTCGTGCTACCTGGTGTGGAGAGCTAGTCCAGGCTCACCTTACGTGGTTCTCTGAGGAGCCCTGGTTTTGTTTGCTTGTTTTTTAAAAATGTAAAATCTCATTTCAAGATCACAGCGTGGGTGCTAGAGATTCTCATTGCAACTGGGTTGGTGTCTTAGTTTGCTAGGGCTGCCGTGACAAAGTGCCACAAACTGGGGGGAAGAGGGTGCTGACAAAACCAGAATTGTATTGTTTCACAGTTCTGGAAGCCAGGAATCTGAAGCAAGGTGTCAGCAGAGCCAAGCATCCACTGATGTCTGTCAGGTTCTGGCAGGGACTCACCCTCAATCTATGGCATAGCTCAAGCTCTGCCTCCAGCACATGGCTGTCTCCTGAGTGTACAGTTCTTTCCTTTTTATAAGAGCATCTTACTAATAACATTTTCAAAGACCCTTTCTCCAAATAGGATCACATTCACAGAACTGGGAATTAGAACTTGAATGTATCTTTTGAGGGGACACAATTCAATCCATAATAGTGTGTCCCTTTGGCTAGGCATCTGCCCCTTTTCAGTGGGCAGAGCTAGAATACACACACACACACACACACACACACACACACACACACACACACACGGTAATGAGCATATAATGAGTTCATATGTTCATACTGATACTTCCAGTTCAAACCCAGGACTACAAGGCATTTCCTCAACCTCTTCTAAATTGCATATGTATTTCCTTCTAGCCACATTTATCATGCTAGCTCTTAAGGACACCAGAAATGATAGAATTAGAGTGTCCCATACTTTTTCATTTGCTTTATCCTGCATTATACATACCAGAGTCTCAGAAAAATGATATCAATACTACCTTCACCATTTATGAGTACTCAAAGCAGTTAAAAATTTTGGCAAAAGTTATCCCCATTCTCTCCCTTACTTTTAAATGATTATGCTATAACAGCATATATTCTCACCTACCATATTCTCTCCTGCTTAACCCTTATTTATTATCAGTTCTACAAGTACAGGTATATTTAATGATCACTTCCAGTCCTTATGTTTATTCTTTCTAATCATTTTGGTTGCCTGAAGCTCATTCTCTAGTAAATTCCTTAAGCAGGGCTTATGGGAACAAAATTCTCTGATTCTTGATGTTGAGAATACTTTGTACCATTTATACTTTAAGATTAGTTTAGACAGAAAACAACTGGCTCATCTTTTCTTCCTTTGGGTATCTTAAATAAGAGACTCCATTTTCTTCTGTTATTTGAGTCTGATGATAATATGATTTTTATTCCCCCTAATTAATATGTTTTTTGCCTAGAAAAGCTCATATAATTCTTTCTCTTATTTTTAAAAAAGATTTATTTATTTACTTTTATCCATTTTTAACCACCCCCCCTTCCCATTTTTGCTGTTTTTGTGTCCATTTGCTGGGCAATTCTCTGTGTCTGTTTCCTGCCCTCTTTTCTCATCCTTCTCCTCCTGTCTTCACCGGGATTTGATCCTGAGAACTTCCGATGTGGGAGAGAGGCGTCCTACCACCTGCACCACCTTAGTTCCTGGTTTTTCGGCGTGTCTCATCTTGGCTCTCCCTTGTGTCACTCTCCTGTTATGTCATCATCTTGCTGTGTGGCTCGGCGGGGCCTGACGGTGCACCCGCACATGGGGCCTGATGGTGCACCCACGTGTGGGGCCTGGGGAGCTCACCTGCTCACAGGGCCTGGTGGCCCACACACCTTCTATATTTTTCTTTTTTTAACTTTTACTGGGAGGTCTTGGGGATAGAACCCAGGTCCCTCCATATGGGAGGCGGATGCCCAACCATTTGAGCCACATCCGCGCCCCCTGCTATATCTCTTAATGTTAACCAAAGATACCTAGAGTTAGTCATTTCCCATACAGGATGGTCATATAATAAATCAGGCTTGGTTTATCACCAGCATTCTTAAAACCAGACCTAGGAGAAAAACTAGGCCTGGGGACACATGCATGGCTTCTAATATAGCGAATGTTTAGCCTACCCTGAGTATCACAAAATCAGGACAGCGAGAATATTCCCATTCTTTCTCTTATTTTTAAGGTTAATGATATTACTAGAATACAGCTTTATGATGATTATTCTGGGTTGATATTCTCAGGTACATTATATACTCTTCTGTATGTGATTTCAAATGCTTTTTAATTTTAGAAATTATTTTGTGATTTTAGCATTTGTTTGGTTGCCTTGCTTTGGTTTTCTTCTTCAGGAATTCATATCATTGGTTTATTGGATCTTCTTTGCTTATCTTTAATATTTGTCACTTTCTCTCAAATGCTTTTTATCTTTTCCATTTCTTTCTGATTTGCCAGCTTTTTCTTCCTTTTCACTATATGTTTTTCCTAGAGCCTTGTGTTTATTCATTCTTGAGTTTCTTCTAATTTAGTCTTCAATTCTAAAATGTTTCTTTTCATTTATTTAGAATCTTTCAGTCCCCTAATTTCTGAGTTTTTCAAATTCTGATTTATGTTGTTTTCTATGTCTTGTATCACATTAATGTCTTTTAGTTCATTTTGAAATATCATGTTACAGTTTAATTTTTTTAACCATGTCTTTCTGGCATGCTTTCATTCTGTGGGGATATTTTACTGATTCTTATCTTCTTTTCTCTCATAGTAGTTTTGCATGGCAATTGATCTAAACACTTCTCTGTTGGTCATTTTTTTATTACTTTAGTTGTTTTGAACTTTGGAAGGGGGCTTGATTCAGAGATTTTATAATTTCACAAAGCTGCTGCTTCTGTTATTTTGTGTAGTATTGAACAGTATGGCTACCTCCTTCTTGAGATTTCCTGGCTATTTCTCCCTCTCCTGCTTTTATTTGTACCTTCTCTTTCCTTTTTCTCTATCTCTGCATTCTGCTTACTTCGATTTCACTTCTAAAAGTTTATGCTGAGTGTAGGGCCCTGGCCTGGAAGAAATCCCTGTGTTTATACCTTTCCAGGCCTTTTAGTCCTTACAGCAAGCACCTTGTTTTCACCCACTATTGGAGTGTGCAAAACTGCTTCCAGTTTCAGCTGCTGTTCTCAAAATTTCCCACTGTCATTTCCAGTAATTACATATTAGCTATTTGGCACTCTTATTTTGGGGTCAGACAAATTATTTGGGAATAATTTTTGAACTAGTTCTTTGTAAATGTTGCCCATGGGTTTTTGGTTTTACTGTCTATTACTTTGTCTCTTTTTAAGGTATGGATTTGAAAAATTCCAAAAATTTTGCTGACATGGCTATCTCCATTTTCCCAAATTTCAACAATTCATTTTTTATTGCAGGCAAAGTCAGTGTCTCTCTCTGGGTGTGCTGCATGTGGGATTCTTCTTTTTTAAAAAAATCAAATTTACATAAAACTATATGAACATATCTTAAGTGTTCAATTTGATGAGTTTTAAAAATTGTGTACAATCTTCTAACCACCCAAAGTTCCCTCAGTGCAGAAACTTTCCTCACATCTCTTTCCAGCCAACTCCCCCCACCCAACCCTAACCCATACCAAGGCAATCACTCTCTGATTCTATCACCATAGATTAGTTTTTGCCTGTTCCTAGATTTCATATAAATAGAATCACAAGTTATCTTCTCTTCCACTCATAGATTGTTTTAGTAAGACTTTTTAGTCTTCTTCATTCCTTCCTGATGATCTAATAAGAGCTTCTACCTGGTATCAATTCTTGAATCACTTCTTTGACTATTTCTTGAATAGTAGTTCTTCTAAAAATGAATTATGCCAGATTTTGCCTATCAGAATTCTCTCTATTTTGCTATTGATTTTGAAGGATATTTTTACTGGACTAAAAAGCCTTAGGTCCCCGCCTCTGCCCACCCCCCCACCCCACCTCCCCCAGCAATTTAAAAATGTCATTCCAATGCCTTCTGGCCCTAATTATTTCTCATTAAAAGTCAGCTGTCTATTTTATCATTGTCCTCCTGTATGTAATGAGCATTCTCACTCTGAATTCTCTTAATACCTATTCTTCACCATTGGTTTTTTTTACCATTTTTTTCCTATGATATGTCCAGGTATGTGTTTGTGTGTGTTTGTGTGTGTGTGTGTGTGTGTGTGTGTGTATGATATGTGCTTATCCTGCTTGGGTTTTGTTGAGATTCTTGATCAGGGAGTTAATATATTCCCTAAATTTTGGAAAATTCTCTGCCATTATCTTTTCAAACATTTTTTCTGACCCATTCTGTCTGTCCTCTCCATTTGATAGTATCACACAGAAACTGGATGCTCATTTCCATTTTTTTCA
>JAQZBX010110739.1:0-10347 GCA_029593785.1 Cabassous unicinctus
GTAGGGTAGGAGTTGCAGCTCCACTGAGATTCCAGGCACAGCTGGCAAATAGGTGGGCCGGAGGATACAGTCTCTGGAAGTACACCTAAAAACTCCTGCATCACATATAGGTTTGAGTAGAAGGGACTGATGGACCATGTGCAGGGATGACTTGTTTGAGTCCAACTCTGTCACTCTCAGGAACACAGATGCCAATGAAGAGCCCATCACTGGTGTTTTACTTCTTTTGCTAACCCAATCAAAGAGTGTACATATCTTATTTTTCTATCACCTTCTCTTTTGGTGGCATTTTCAGGTCTTCATGAAGTGTTGACTGAGCCTCTGTTTTATCCAAGGTTTCAAAGCCTGGGAAATTATCGGGGTGAGAATTTCCAAGAAGCTAACGCCATTGCACATACTCATTTCTGCTTTGATGAAATCCATGCGTGTGGCTGGCGAGGTGGCTTTGATCACAGGAAGTGTGCGAAAGACCTGTAGCAAATAGAGGAGCCGCTTTGCTGAGCGTGTGACCTGCCGGCGCGGCACCTGGAGGCTCCGTCTGTCCTGCAGTCGCTTTTGCTTGTTGGGATGCTCGCTCGGCCTCGGCGTCCCGACACCGACAAGCCTCCTCGTTTCTCCGCCTCTGCAGTGGTGGAAATACTTGAGCCGGGTGGGCTGTAAAGGGTCTCCAGTAACGTGACAGCCCTACATTCAGTGCAGGGAGCCGGACACACGCCCGCCGCACCCTCGGCCTCGGTCCTGCGGACCGACGCTCCCTGGGAACTTCGCAGACCGCCCGGCCCGGCGTCTCGGCGTCGCTGGCGGCCCGGCCTGGGCTCGCTAGAGGGCGCTGCAGCGCGGGGCGGCCGTTTCCAGGGCCGCCGAGCCGGACGTCAGCACGCGGGCACCGCCGGGCGGCTCTTCCCGTCTTGCTGGACGAGCTGCCGCCACCCCGAGCCAGGCCGAGGGGCTCGCCGGGAGAGCCGCGGCCGCGGGCCCACGCGCGCGTGGACCCTGCTCCTGCAGCTGTGGGGCACTGAGCGAGGCGCTGCCGGGTGGAAAGCATGGCGGGACCCTCCCCAGGTGATGGGGAAGCGGCGGCTCAGGCGCTGCTGCGTGAGCTGCGGGATCGGCCCTGTTTGATTCTCCAACGCCCGTCAGCTTTCTTCGCCGGCCATACAGAGCTAGCAAACGGGTTCTGTGAAGCCCTGGTTTCCAAAAACCTCGGTATATGCACTCATTTCTTCAATCCTAAAACTTACACGATATGGTATCAGAATTGCTACACCCGTAGCACTACAAAAAGTAACCTGCTACACAGAGTTTAAGATTAGGTTTTTGTCTTACAATGAGGATAAAGTATATATTTGATTTTTGTCTTACAATGAGGATAAAGTATATATATGATTTTTTCTGATGAAGTAACCATTTATCTCTGGAAAAAAGAACTCACTCATATCCAAAATACCTTATTCAGGAAAACTGCAGGTATGTGAAGTGCATTTTTAAGGCACCTAGCACCTTATAACTGGTTGGGTGCCATTTTCAAAAATTGTCTGCAAAACTTGACATGGTTTTCATGTCAAGAGCTTTAATGTGTTGCTCTGGAATTTTAACTGACACACAGGGTTTTCTTTGCTCACTACGTGGTGTCTTTTATGTAGTCAGGGTTGGCCTCTATTTGTTGACATGGATGGGGAGATGCAGTTACATACAGGGAACTGCCCTTGTCTCCCACCTTACTTGAATATGAAGGAAGCACTCCTGAATTAGGCACTAAGTGATTAAATAGTCCTCTTTCTCCAATTTCCTATGTCTTTGGAAAAAACTAAGCCCCATCTTTTGAGTCGGGATAGTGTCTGCGCCCACCTTCCTGTACACCGTGGTCCTGCCCACCTGCCACCTCTTATGCCTTCACAAAGAGTCTCACACACACTGTCACGTCTCCTTTCCTCTCAGCACTTCCTTAATGTTTCATTTCTCCCTGGAGAAAGCTAAACAGCAGATGAGCTTGTTGAAAGATACACTCTCAAAATAAAACGGTTGTATTTCCAGAATTAGTCTACAGGTATCTTAAAATGAGTCACTTCCTGGGCCACTCTTTTCCTGCTTTCAGAGAAGTACCTCAGCCTGATGTTATTTGTTTTTATTGCCATAAATTCTTTGAAATCTCCACCCTGTATTTTCTACAGTTTTGTCACACTAAGTCCTTTTTTCCCTTAAATCACAGAAGTAGACCTCCTTGGATACTAGACCTTTATCAGGTATATATATATGATTTGCAAATATTTTCTCCCATTCTCTAGGTTGTCTTCTCATTTTCTTGATAAAGTCTTTGATGCACAATTACTTTTATGCATCTATTACCCTCATCAATTCACAGGAAGAAGGAAGGTCTGACATCGTTTATGTTCAGGGAACTGGGAATATCGGGATTCCTGCCTAATCCTTCAGACCACACTTCCATTGCGGTGGCTAGGGTCTTTGGATCCTCAAAATCTAGCACAGGGCTTAGAACATAGAGGGGTAGGTTAGTACAAGAGTTCGTGAAGACTTGGTAGCTGGTGAACGGGAGACAACCTGGAGTTCTTTAAATGATTGCAAGAATCTATCCTATTATTTTAAATGTTGCAGAGCAGAAACAAAGACAGAAATTTCTGAATTCACATTAGAAGGTAACACAGTCTTGGCAGCATAACTTGGAAAGAGTGCACTAAAAAGAACACCACTTCAAATGCAATCATGCATATTAATTCAAAAAAATACTAACAAATGCCATATTACCATGAGGCGGAGACAGGATCGATGATTAGAACACAAATACTTTCAATAGTAGAAATATAGTACAACTATTTTTCTACATTAGAACAGGAAACTGGAAAAATAATGCAACCATGTTTTAGAATGCATGCCTTCTTCATCCACGTGATAGCACTCGTGCCAGTGCTTCTCAAATTTTACAGCGCAGAGAAGTCACCTGGGAACCTTGTTAAAATGTTGGCTCTAGTTCAGGAGACCTGGAGTGGAGCTGAGATTCTGCATTTCTAACAAGCTCTAACAAGAGCACCGGCAACCCTTCTGGCCCACTGACCACATCGATCAAGGGTCTGGAAAATCCTTTTCCAGTAGAGGGCACAGCTTAGGGGAGACTTCTGCAAGTCGGCTAGGAAAGTCCAATTTATCCCAGTTACGTGTAAAGACAGAACGAAACTAGAAACCAGGCCGTGAGCTCGGAGAGCTTCAGACGAAAGCTCTTCTCAGTGGAGTGATTTCTGCCTACGGCGCCTTAGCGCACAAGGATGAAGATAAGTTTCTCACCTTTCCGGTTTGAGAGGCTCGGCGTTTCTCCTTGCCAGCCTCCAGTCTGATCAGGGCCAACCACAGCCCGGGAAACGAAAGAAACCAAGAGAAAGGTGGTTGCTAACCTCCCCACCCCTCCTTGCAGTCCTGCTTCACTAATGATGCTACAGCAGAGCCAGAGGTGGGCGCGTCGGCCACGGGGCCGCGTGCAGGGACTCGCTGACCCAGGCCCCTGGAGAGGGCCGGTGGAGGGAAACGCCTGGCTAGCGGTGGTGAAATGGTAAAGCTCACTCTGAGCTTAAGTAGGGAAAAGGAGAAGCCCCGGGAGCTGGGAAAAGTGGAGGTGCCGGGGATCGAACCCGGGGCCTCGTGCATGCTAAGCACGCGCTCTACCACTGAGCTACACCCCCTGGACGCGCTCCGGCTGCCGGGAAAGCCTTCAAGACTGCAGCCCCCAAACCCCCGTTGGTCCCGGGATCGTTCTCCTCCGGCTCGCCCGCAGCGGTTTTCCTGCCGCCACCAGCAGGAGCGGATGAAGCCTTTTCTCCCGTGTTTTCCTGCACGCTTTCGCTGCCTTGAAGGCTTGACAGAAAGGAACAAAGTACAAGGCGAGAGACACGAAACAGACGCCATGTTGGGTCCAGGAGGGGAGAGGCGAGAGGAGGAGGCTAGAGCGGCCGCGTCTCCCGCGGCGCCGGCGGGCGGCGGGCTCGCTGGCACCCACCGAGACGCCGACGGGGCAGAGGGGCCAGGGCGCCGGCTGGGACCGCGCCCCCTGGCGGGCAGCGGGAGAACGCCCAGGGCTCCCCAAGAATGGGCGAGACATTGTCCATCCGCATCCTTCTCCCGGGCCCTGGGACCCCCGTCCCAGCCCACGAAACGATGGGGCCTCAGCTTCCATCGGAGGAGTCACTTATTTGGGCAGAAAGGCCAATACTACTCCAACTAGAGAGTAAAAGGACTTCAGTCGTAGCTTGAATAAATGCTTTAAACCAGCCTGCAGAGATTCACATACAAGAATGAATAGGGATTTTCACACAAATACGGATTCTTGGATCGCCACCGAAATCGAGGAGCGGGGAGACCGCCGTGAGGGGGTGGGCCCAGTAATTCTCTTCACCACCACCACCACCACCACATTCTCGGGTCCTACAGTTGAAACATTCATGTTCTCTGAGCACAACTTAGGCCACAAGGAAAGTCTCAATAAACTCCAAACAACAGAAATGATACAAACATCTTTCTCTAACCGTCATGCAATAAAACTCGAAATCAATAACAAAATAAAAACAAGTCTCCTGCACCTAGAAATTTACAGCATGCTATAAAATAAATCTTGGGTCAAAAAAATACAAAATTTAATTGAATAATTTCTTTAAAATGACAAAAATGCAAACGTGATAGTGAGGGTCCAGTGGGTCCCCGGGCCTGGCTGCCCCTGCCTAAGGGAGCACGCAGCCTCCTGCCCGCCCCAGGACTCCCACAGGGAAACAACGTACAGATGGAATCTTAGACTGCAGTTCTCTCCAGGCCGCACAATTCTTCCTACAGTAACATCACCAGGCCCCGTTTACGTGTTCCACGTGACCCTAGCAGAAACTGTGTTATGAAATGTCTTTGTTCTGAGACCGTCCATCTTGCCCCTTATTTTCCCGCCTCTTTGCAGATGGCTATCTTCTTTTTCTGGACCGCAGCCACCAGAGAAAATCTGTCTTGTCTGTAAGTCTCAATAAATAAAGCTCATACGTGATATATGTGATATATCAGAATATGTGAGAAACAGCTAAAACAGTTATTAGAAGAAAATTATACCTTTAAATACCTATATGAGTAACACTGAAAAGTGAATCAAACACAGCTCAAGATGCTGGAAAATGAATTAAAAGAATGTGGAAGGAAGGATTAATGAACGGCAAACTTGGGGAAAATGAGTTAGAAAAGGAAGGGAAGAATAATTTTTAAAAGAAAACTACATATATGAAATATACGGAATTCAATGCCCAAATCTTAAATAAAAACAATATCAGAATTCAATAGCCCATTAAAAATAGTAATACATGATTCCAAATGGGATTTAGTACAGGAAAGCAAAATCTTTCATTATTAGGAAAGTTATTAATATAATCCATTGTACTGATAGACCAAAAGAGAAAAAAACAACACATAATTATCTCTATAGATGCAGAAAGACTTTTGACAGAAGTCAAAATCTATTTAATGTGCTAAACCCATTCAATAAAGTAAAAATTGTGGACACTCCTTCACATTATTAAATACATAAATACTTCAGGTCAAAAACTAGCATTTTAGTTCATTGCAAACACTAGAAGCTTTGCTACTAAAGTCAGGAACATAAAAAAAATTTAAAAAAAAAGAAAAAGAAAAAAAAGGTAGGAACAAAACAAAAATGCTCATTATCTCCACTGTTATTTAATATTGGATTAGAGGCAATAGTCAAGGTAATTAACAAGACAATGTCATTAGGGAGAGGCATAAGAATTGAAAAGACCAGGGAAAATTTATTTTCAGAGGTAAGCTTAAATATCTGTGAAACTCAAGAGTGTAAGAACTTGTCAAATAACACAAAAATCAATACCCTTCATATGTACAAAAAAAGTTGGAATACATAATGCAATTAACAATAGCAAATGAATGAGAAAAAAAGAAAGGAAAAGGCAGAAAAGGAGAGGAAGAAAGAAAAAAAGAGGGAAGTGGAAGAAAGGAAAGGGTAAAGAGGGAAAGGAAAAGAAAGGAAATTTTAAAGGAGAAAAAAAATTCCTGGATATAAACTTAAAAAGAAATTTCCAAAACCTATTTGAAGAAAACTATACTACACCCCTGTAGTAACAAAAATATACTTGGGGATGGTAAACATATATAGTATTCTTGTAGAGAAAGATTTGACTTCATATAAATGTCAGTTCTCCCATAGGATAATGTATGAATTTAATACCAGTAGAAATCTTGTTGTTGTTTTTTTTCTGTAACTGAGGACTTTTTTATAAAGTTTCTTTAGAAGAACAAGCAGTTAATAATAGCCAATGAAACCCTGAAAAAACAAGAGCAAAGCTTGGGGAGAAACTAGCCCAGCACATTGAAAACAAACTGTAAAGCCTCTATAATTGAAATAGTTTGTTATTGGCACAGAAAATATAAATCCTGTAAGAAACCCAATTGCAAGTGAAAATTAGGTTGAAATAAAGACAGTCTCTTATTAAATAGAGAAAAGATGGACTTTTAAATTCATGTTGAGAAAATTACATAGCCACATGGTAAAAGAAAAAACTGAATCCATTCCTGTATTAAAATCTTAATGTATTATGTATATGAACATTTCAAGTGTTAAAAGAAAGAAAGAAAGAAACCTCAAGAGCAAGAAGAAAATATGGATGAATTCCTCGATAACCTGGGAGTAGGGGGAAATTACATAAATATGACTCCATGTCTAGAAACAACACTAGAGAATATTTATAAAACTGATTGCAAAGTGATGAATGCACAACTATGTGATTATATCAAATACCATTGATTGTACACTTTGGATGAATTGTATGCTTTATTAATATGTATCAATAAACTGATTTGTTTAAAAATGATTGCATAAGTATTAAAAAACATTTGTATTGCAAAAAAATTATAACCAGAGGAAAACAGATAAATAAAAAATAGAAAAAAATTACTTGCAATTTATATCATGATAAGGGTTGTACTAGTCCTTATATATAAATTTTAAAAATTAAATACAGAGGAAAAAGCCAACAAACCTAGAAAACGTAGTTGATATATGAATACAGAGTTAACAGAAAAGGAAATGCAAAAGGCTCCTAACCATATGAAAAGACATTCAATTTCACTCACAAAATAAAAAAATAATAAAATAAAAGGGGAGGGGATGCACAAGACTATTCATTGCAGCACTATTTTAAAGCAAAAACCCGGAAACAACCCAAATGCCTATCACAAGGGACAATTTGTCCTATGTACAGCAATATAATACATGAATACAATGCGGCTGCGAGTGGAAAATGGACGGATAACCTATAAATGGTGGGCTTTTTAGATAATTACTTAGGGGGAGAAAGGAAATCGGTGGAAGAAGTAGGGCTAGGAGCTAGACTTATTTGAATATATCTGGTTTTCATATTATAATTTGCAACAGTGTAATATTTTTCATAATGATGAAATAAGATTAAAATTTCAAAAGCAACCCCTAAAAATCAAATGAATTTAACAGGGTTTCAGGTTTGTAGCAAAACTACATAGAGAAAAAGCATCCCAAGTGACTTTAAAGTACTATGCTTGAACACAGTAGTTTGCCTTTCTCATATGACTATACTCTCAAGTGAAAACTACCTTATGGCCAAAATAAAATTTTTTAACTGTTTTCAATAATCATAACATGGGGATGATGTTGGTATTTTTATTATGACTGCTTTGTGTTAAAATGGGATAAATCAAATAAGCAATTATGTTGCTGTCATTGAGAACCAAAATTTTTCATGCGGTTGAAACGATAGATTTGAGATGGATTTGGTTCATTAAAAGCTCTGGGGCATGGCAATGTGAGGAGCTCTGAGGACACACTCCCCAGCTGTGGCGGGAAAAGGGGGAGTTAATATACATACGATACATACCAACAATAAAAAATAATACGTGATATTTAAAGTTTCTGAAATAGTCCTCAGGGCCTACAGCACGTTAAGACACATTTATTCAAGAAAATTATTAGATCTCAGTAAAAACCGCGAGAATCTGTGTTTGAACCACGAGGCAGACTCGAGGTCCCTCCTCCAAGCCCAGCTGGACGAAACTCCACTCCAGTGGGAACGGCCAAGAGCACGGGCCCTTTCCCGTCCAGCTCCCAGTCTGCGCTCTTGGTATTTTTCCAGAAGGCGCAGGATGTCGAAATCTCTCATCCTGTTCCCAACTACCTGTTGCGGAGGTAAGTTCTGGGGGAGTGCCCCTGAGAAGATATTTGGAAAAAAAAATTGCTGAAAACTTCCCAAATTTGATGAAAACCATTAATATACACATCCAAGAACTTCAACAAACTCTAAGTAGGATAAATACTAAGATGTTCAAGGCAGACACATGGGGCGAGGCGCGGGGCGGGGATGTTGAGAACCAAAGATAACTAGCAAATCTTGAAAGCAGCAAGGGAAAAATGACTTGCAAAATGTTAATAATAGGGAAAACTGCATGGGAGGGTATATGGGAACTCTATTTTCTGCATGATTTTTCTGTATACCTATAACTCTCTAATAAAAATATAATAATATTTTAAAATTTTTAAGTTTTCCTAGCTCTGTACACTGAAAATGCCTAGAAATAATGACCAGCTGAATAGCAAAGTGAACCCTTAGGGGCCATATATTTATCTCTACAACTTCTACTAACAAGACTTGTGTTTCTTTAAGAAATAGCTGATTTTAGGTATTTGGCAAAAATAAATGTACAAAATGAATCTGGAATGCCTAGAAATAATGGAGATTATATCTCTGCAGCTGAGCTAAATCTACCTTCAAGGCAGGCACCATGCCCCCTTGATCTCCTGGTTCCTTGCTTTATGCTGCTTTTCTCCCCATTCCGCTCCCCTCATTGGTTAGCAGAGTCTCTCACGCTCCCTTGAGTTTCTTCCTCTCATTTTCTTTCCTTCTCTTGAAATATAGGGAAAGGAGGAACAAAACACCTCCTCTTAATTTGTGGGTGGAATTCTGCTGATTCAAGATTTGAGATAGATCAGTTTCATCAAGCTCAGGAGGTACCCTAATCACCATTTCTTTTTTCTTTTGAAATCTGCAGATGAAATAAGTTCACAGAAAGTCTAGGTATAATTATTTTTAAAATATTAAGCTTAACAATTCTCAATTGTCCATATATATTGGCAGAATTTGTGCTAGGGATGCAAAGATAAGTGACACAAATATTTTTCATGAGATCTAAGAACTCATTGAGCATCAAATTCCACCGGTGAACATAGTTGTTCAGACAGGTACCATAAAATCAACCCGTTTTTCTGACCCAGAGTTCAACATTCTTTGCTTACAAAGAAGTAGCTTCAGCAAGCTATGTTTTATTTATTTGATTTTGTTAGTTGGTTAACTGCTTGATTGATTTGAAATCTTCTTCCTACATTTCCTACAGCATTCCCACACTGAGCTCTACAATATGTGGTCCATACCCTCTTGAAATATAGAAAATTTCCTCTTCAAAGAAGTCCTCTGTTGTAAAAGAATTAAACACTTACCCCTTAGACATGAATCCTGATATTATTCATTCATGGTTCTGCTCCCTACCATTGCTTCTCCTTTTGTAACATAAAACATCGTGAATGAGACTGTCAAACTGGAAAAGTAAGCTAAACCGGATGCACCAAAGCCTCAGACAGCATCATCGGTAGCTCTGAAGTGTGTGTGGCCTATCAGGGTTGTCCTGTGGTGGCTAAACTGGCGGGTCCCACACCTCAACGCACTCGGCACTGGAGGTGAGCCACCTGGGCCACCCAGGTGGGAGGAGCAACTCCCGGCAGCTGAGGTCAATCTTGGCGCATTAGCCACACTCCCTTCCACTGAGGCAATTAACCCCCTCCTTGAGGATGCCATGCCCTCTATATCTTAGTTGTCATCTGCTCAAATATTACCTCTGCTTCATCCTCTTCTCCATTATGGACTCTAATTAAGCATCTAGTAGAGCCTCTTACTGTATCCTCCACATCTAACCCTCTCTTCTATTAATACCGTTATTTTGTATCTCCATGCTTTCTCCTGGGCACTTTCTTCTGAACTCTTCAAATTCACCAGTACTCTTTACAGCAGTATCTAATTTGTTGTTAATTTGTCCTACGACTTCTTAATTTTGGTTACTGTATACTGTTGGAGAAGATGCTGAGAGTCAGAGCATAAAGGGTTAAGCATCCAAAAAGCATGCTGGCTGGTAGAGAGCAAATGTCTCCAAGGACACTGCATACTGCAGATATCAGTGGGAGGAGGCAGAGCAGAATGAACTCCCCACACAGATGTTATTGTCTAAGTTCCCAGGAAAGTTTGTCTGGGAACTCACAAACAGGTA
>JAQZBX010110740.1:0-10348 GCA_029593785.1 Cabassous unicinctus
TTTTTTTTTCCTTCACAGTAAAGAAACCCCACGATAAGTGTTTCCAAAGTCATTGCTAAGATATGGTTGAAAGAACCACATTGGCGGGTTTAGAGAATATTTTACTTTCTGGAAATCCTGGTAAGACACTATTCCCTGACTTTTTCACCTCATTGTTTTTACTAGATGCCAGTTATTGGGGCTATATGATGACAGCCAGATGATACAGACTGTCTCGGAGAGAAGGGTGTGTGTGTAATCCATGAACATGTGAGCATTAAGCAGTTAAAAAAAAAATAAGCTTTGAGAGACATTAAGAAGATAAGGGTAAACTCCAGAACTGCTTTGGTGAAACAAAGATGGAGTTTCCTGATAACTGAATAAGGAAACAACAGTAAAGGGAAGGGATAATGAGAAATACAGGCCACTAATGCAAGTAACATTTAACATGTAAGATGTTATTTTCCTGCCAAGAACGAAAGAGATGAATAAAACCATTCCCAACACAGCTGAAGCAGACGATCTGCAGAGCACATTGTAGAAGGCATTCCATTGAAAAAGTTACTGAAAAGATGTTAGGGTTTCTTTCCCTACTTTTGCCATTTCACTGGTATGAGAATCAACTGTCATAGATTAGTTAGAAGAAGAGAAATGGTTGATGAAATCTGTGTAATCAATTATTTCTCCTGCTTGAGAGACTGGCTTTTAAGCAGTTTCAAATGGAGAGAAAGACTACTTTAATTAATATACTAGTTCTGAAAAAAGCAAGCAAGCTTTTTGGTATTGTTCAGCAAGCACCAATGTGTACAGAAGCAGGTGAAACAGAATGAGGACAATAATGGAAGAACACACGGGCAGGGTGGAGACAGAGGTATTTCTTAAATCCTCATGATTAATGGTTTTCACCAAAGCCCAAAGAAGATGTATCTGTAGTTAGCGTTAAAAAATCACACTATAACATGATTTTTTAAATTGTTAACTTTTAATTTTTTTCTGTGTATTTATGGTTATGCTTAATATTTATTAAACAGTACTCAGTTCTCAATGTGTGTTTGGTTATTTAGAACTAAATTTATGATCATTTCTATGAAGATGTGAATTAAAATACTGTTTGGGCAATATCAATGACAGTTAATTGAACAAGGAGACTATAATTGACACTTCTATTCAACACATTTTTGTGGCAGATCATGTGAAAATTAGAAAATAATCTCACTTCCATCTTATTGCATAGTTTCTGAACAGATTTAATTTCTCTTTGGATAGGCCACATATCTGCATATATTTCCAGACGTTTTGGAGTAAAGAGGCTAAATTGGAATTCTGGTATATTAATATTTAGGAACAAAAATACCAGTAACCACAATTGCCTGACATTCAATTGATAACCTGAACAATCTTGAGAGCTCCTGTTTTTTTTCCCTACAAATCAACCTTTAGCTATTTTCTAGCATGCATTTTTTTTGTCAAAACAACTCTATTTGATTAAACACAAATTTACACGTTTCATTTTAAACATTTAGTAAATATAAAACACTAACATATTTGATCAGTAAACCTGAATAAATTTAGGTAGAACATGCATTTTTTCAAATATTTCCATTTTTAGGTTTGTTACAGTAATTATGATTTTTGCGAGGCTTTTTTCCCCCCTAACTCTTTCCCTGTCAATAAAACATCTATATAATAAAAGCTTCTTTAACATCTTTTCATTTTCCAGCTGTGAATAGAGCTAGGCTGTACTTCCAACTGCTTTCCTTAGAAGTGGGGCCATGGTACATAATATTGACACTTTGCTATATGGGTGAAAGTAATGTTTGTCATTTCCAGGCCTGACCCCTACAACTTCTGCACAATCCTCCATGGTCTCTCTTTTCACTCATCTGCCAAATGGATGCAAAGAATCTACTTGAAGTCTCCATGGTTCAAGAGCAATGGTTGGTAAAATTTTTCTAACAATGCCATAAAGTGAATTCTTTGTTGTATATTTCTTTTTATAACTCTTTAAAAATTAAAAAATGTTCAGGCTGTACAAAAACAGGCTAATAGACAGATGTGGCCCATGTGTCCTAGTTTGCCAATTCCTGATCAAGAGGATGCACTATCTGGAAGAAGCCTGAGTCCCTGAATGACTCCATGAAGCAGCCAGGCCCCTCCTACCCAATCCATCAACTCATAGTGGACTAAGATGCAGGATAGAAAGCATTAAACTCCTGAAATTTGAAAGTTGTTTATTATATCTATTACCTTACCCTAATTACTTCTTTATCTAATGTTTAATCCTGTTACATCAAACCTAAAAGTGAGCTGAAATATTGAGCTAAAATAGTCTTCCCAACTACTTCTTAAATATGTTTAATGAACTTCAGATGTTTATAGTCTGCTTTTAACCCCACTTCCTAATCTAGTTGCCTGATCTATGTTTTATACTTTTAATTTTATCACACAAATTCAGCTTCTTAATCTTTGAATACTTTCTGATATTCTGAGAATTGTCAGCATATTTCTGGGACTCAAGTAACTAAACTATTTATAGCAATAGAGAGTTTGTAGAAAGTTATTTTCAAGTAAGAGTATCCTGCCATTTGTGAACACTAAGTGCTATAAATGCTTCCTGTAAGTAGCCCTATCATTTAAACGTGCAAGAGTGATTTTTGGTTTCCTCTTTCAAGATGAACCAATGCCGCTCTTTGAACCTAGGATCTCTGCACTGAGATAATCTAACGGTAAACTGCATAAGGCAGCTGTCATGTTAGACTCTGTCCTTTTTGTACACTTTAGAGAATTCAGGTGTTTAGAGCAGTAAGCCAGACAAGACTTATAAGTCATTTTGCATCACAGCTAGATGACATAGCAACCACAATTAGTAAATTTGAAAAATGATTGCAATCTGAACAAACAAACAAAAACAAATCATCTAAGAAGTCAGGCACGAACGTGGATATATTAGTTTTCTGTTGCTGCTCTAACAATTGATCACAAATTTAGTGGCTTTAAACAACACAAATATATCTCAGTTTCCAGGAGTCAAGAATCTGGGTACTGATTAATTGGATTCTTTGCTCAGGACTCACAAGATGAAATTTAGGTGTTGACTGGACATGAGATCCTTATCTGAGCCTGGGGAGCCTATTCAAAGCTCCTCAGTTGTTGGTAGAATTCAGGTCCCTATAGTTGTAAGACTGAGGTCCTTATTGTTCTTAGACTGAGGTCCCTGTTGGCTTGCTGGCTGTCTGCTGGGAGCCACTCCTTTCCGTTATCAGGTCCACAACATAGCTGCTTGTTTTCTTTCTTCAAGCCCATAGGAGTGAGTGTTTCTGACTCCTGAGGCTGCATCAATTCTGTCTCCAGCTGAAGAAAGTACTTTGCTTTTAAATGCTCATGTGATTAACTGAGTTCACCTGGAAGAGATGCTTAGGGCATGGTCTGGGAGGATCTCAAACACAAGTTTCCTCCTCATCTCCACATGGAGTCAGGATGCGTCACCCTCCTGGCACAGCAGTGATATATTTTCTTAATCATGGAGGCTCACTGGATTTAAATGTCCCGAGTTTATAGGGGTCTCATTACACAGGCATGATTGCTGGTTGTACTCAATCTGTAGCCCCCTTTCCCTCCCAGAAGTTGGGGAGGTAGGCTGATGTGATTGGGCTCAAAACCCCAACCCCCAAGTCACATAGTTGGCCCTTCCCTATCATCTCATTAGCATATGAACTATCAGATATAATCCTGTGCTCATAATGAAGAACCAAAATGCACCTTTATCACAGGAGAATCCAAAGATTCAGAGGTTGCTTCCCTAGGAACTCACTACAAAGACTGGCCAAGTTTTTCATTATACTGCATTTTTCAAATTTAAAATGTCCAAAACGAAATTTGCCTTTTTGTTTTTCCCCCTTCTGTTTTTTCCATTTTGCCCAATAGTGTAACATTTCCTTGACTTCGTTTGGTTCTTTGTACTTCATTTATTTTCACAACCATTTTATTACCAAATCCTGCATAATCTAACAATTTCTTCATATTCACACTTTTTTCATTTCTACCATTAGTATCCTATTTCAAACCCTTATAAATCATCCACATTCTTTTAAAAGACTGATTATTCTTTCTGAATTTGGTGTCCTCTCATTCTTTACTTGAATTCTGGTTCTACCAGTGACTGTACGAGATCAATTTATTTGTGCCTCACTTTCTTCATTTGTAAAACGAGAAAATAGTGGTATCATTTCATAGGACTAATGGAGTATTAAATGAGATAAAACATATAAAATGCTTAGAAGATTGCCTGGTGTGTACTATACACTTAAACATTAGGTCTTATTGTGAATTGCAAAGGCTTATGTCCAAGCTTCTTTTATTGATGTTTTCATCATGACCCAGCATACCCAGCATTGCAAATTTCTTCCACTGGCATTTGAAAACTTTCTCAATAAGGTTCCAAATTGTTGTTATAAGATTCTGTGCCAGCGTCTCCAGCCAAAATGAACCATTCGTTATTTTTCAAATACTACTTCCAAATCTCTTCCGCTTTCCTGTATGATCTGCTTGGAGCAGGTTTCCACAGCATATCTGTCAAATCACATCTCTTTATTACTGCATTTAGCCTTCAAGGATTTACTGATTCTGTGAAGGGTGAAGGGAAGAGATAGAGAGGTGGCAAGAGGAAAGATCATAAAAATAAATTTTAAAAATTAAAAAGGAAATCTGGCACTCTGGAAGAAAAAAAAGTGTTTCATCTTCCTGCATAAATCCTCAATGGCTAACCTCTCTCCATTTATTGCTCCTTTTTAGGTAATATAGTTATATCTGTAAATATTAATGTTGGCTATCTCATCTTCCTATCTGCAAAGCCCAAAGGAAAAGACCATGTCTCATTTTTAGTTATCTTCCCATCAAGAAACTGTACAATGATGTGTAGCCTGCAGTTTCTCAATAAATACCTGACCAACAGACTCTAAATTTGATCATGTGACTCAGATGGAGGTAGAACTCAACAACAGTTATTGAATGATAAAGCTTCTTTACAGCAACTAATCTTAATCTTTATAAATACTACTCAGATTCCCAAATCAAATAATCAATGAAACACCACATGATGCCAAATTCTGTTGTGGCATACAAATCAGGATTCAAAATAATCAATCAAATGATGCAAGTTTAAAGTTAGGAAACAAATGGAAAACCTAATCTTTATTGAAATGCTTAAATTTTCATAAATTTTAAGAATTGTGGAAAACCGACAACAACTTCTACCACATCACTTCTTTAAAAAAAAAACCATCTTATTCTCCATTTTTTTGAAAATATTTTGGAAATAGAATTTTGTTTATATTCTTAATTTTCTTGACATAAATTTGTTAAGACTCTAGATCTCCTGTGTCTTTTAGCAAATTAAAATTAGTGGAAATGATTAAATGACTCTCTTTTGTAACTAATGAATATGTAAATTTTTCTCATTTTAAGAAAAGTCTATGGACATGAATTTATATTTATTTAAATTATTAATAAAATCATTTTTATTTATAGTTGTTGAAATCCTGATGTTTTCCCACAAATAATATTTCCTGAAACATATACATTACTTTTAAAGTACTGTGACTATTTTTTAATATTTGGTGAGATTTATTTATTATCATTATTAGCTATTGCTAATTTTGAACAAAAATAAATTTCATCAAAAATTATGTTATTACTGTGAGAAAATATGTATTAGTCTGTAAATGTTCTGTTAAAAAAGATATAAAGCATTAAGATTCTCTTCATATGAGTAGATCAGTGTTTAGGGCCTCCTCTCAAGGAGCAAAATAATGTGCACTGTGAAGTTAGTGTGGATTTTTCCATTACAATAAGAGCCAAGCTAAAATAAACGTTTGACCTTAGCTACCTTTAAAATTCTTTTCCCAGATAATTAAAATACAACAAATTAGAAAAAAAATGTAAAAAGTATAAATACTAATGTTGCTCTAGGAAACTCAGATTGCTGTGATGATTAATCGGTTTAGATTAAATAAAATACATATATGCAAATGCTTAAATTATCTAGATTAGCTATTTTTTTTTTTTCCCCCAGTTTAGAATGATTAGTACATTTTCCAACATGGGATTGAAAACACAGAACAAAACAAAATAAAACATGGTATTAATTTTTTATTTTCGACTATGCATTCATTTTTCCATCCAGATTATGCATTTTTTCACCTTATTATCCTATCAGCCAAATCATTTTTTGCCATATATAGATACTATTATTGGGTTAGGAAATACTTTTTTACTTATTCATATAATTTAGTCATTCAGATTTAGTATGACAATATAACCAAGAAAAGTTTTAATGTTTAAGTGTCACTATTATGATATGACTTTGATCTTATAATTTTATGCTCTAATCTAGACTGTGGTTGGTTTTAAATATATTTTACTTGCATTCTCAGTTATATCCCTATCCTAGTTTTCTATAGTTCCAGCAGAATTCTACACTGAAACTGCTTGTTAAGGCAATAATTATGCAGAGGGTGTGAATTATTTATTTATACAGATGACTTTTAAGTTGAGGCCAAGATTAATTTGATTAGGTCACTGGCTTTGGAGAGCTGAAAGTCATGCAAATAGCTGGGGAGCGAGTATCTTTCAATTAGCATGCTAAAGCCCTAAATTTCTGAATATTATATAATCATTTCAAAAAATTAAGTTATTTTATTGATGAAAATATGTTTTTGTTATATATCTTACTTAGTCAGATTCTATCATATTTAATAGCATGACTTCATATAATCTCTGGTTAGTTATTGCTGAGTGCTAAAACTATTTATACAATAAAATATGCTAAATATATAGACACTGTTGTTCATTCTGTGCTGTTTTATCAATGAAGGAGAGCCTTATCATGAACTATAAAATAATCCAGTCTTTCTCTGCATCTCGGAATACAGTTGGCAAATCTGAGCTAATTTTATGAACTCTGGATGGATTTTTAAAAATTGATTTTTCAAGATCCACAGACTTCTTTGTGTTTAACTAAAGACTTCTTTGTGTTTAACTAAAGTTATAGATTCAAGTAGTTTGAGGCCATATGACGGCTCTGCATAGGGACTACTTTCCATTATAGACAATTTAATGTGGCTGCTTTGATTTCACTTCACCTTGCAAGATGCATTTAACTGCAGAATTAGAAGTAATGCCTTTTGTTAAATAACAGACTGATCTCTATAAAAACAGCTCACCTGCTTTGGTTATTTAAATTCTCTTCTTTTTCTGCATGTAAATGTACTCATTTGTAAGTCTCCTTTTATTTTTCTTGCTCATGCTGGCATTTTATGCTAAGAGTACAGTGCTTGCTCTAAAGTGCAGATTGTGTTGTTATTTTTTTTGTTTGTTTTTTTCATTTCCTGCAATTAATGGAACATATGCATTATGTAGGAGTCCCTGTTTTCATCTGGCCCAGGAAACACTTTAGGCAACAACATAATTTGTTTCTACTTTAAATTTATTAGTGGACGAAAGCCAATACATTCCTAACCAACTAAAAGACTTGCATGGCGCTTGATGCAGCTTTGGTTTAAGCAAGCAGAACTTTTTGCAAATGCTTTAAAAATATCAAATCTTGCTGGTTCAGTTAGGAAGCATGATGCAAGACAAACTCTCCGGGAAGCAGTTCATCTTCCTTTTCTCTCCCTCAGAAAGGCAGGATGTTGATTCCAGACAACAGGCAATTAAATTAATTAATCACATTTATTTATTTATTTCATGTTTTCTTTGCTTAACAACTCTGAAACAAATCTAAATTTGATCCTGCTGCCATTAATTTATTTGTGCATTCATCTATCTACCTTGTTGGCAAGATGAGATCTAGGGTTGGTTCTCATTTTAACTCCTAAGGACACCTAATGAACCTAAAACTGTTTCACTACTATAACTGGGCTATCTGTAAGAGTCTGTAGCTATCTGACAAGTCTAACTGACCTGGTTAGAGTCTTTTGTGGATGCCAGAAAATCTTGCTCTTAAAGTGAACCCACTCCCATGTCTGTGAACTCATTGTGGATGGGGTCTTTTGATTAAATTCAGTTAATGGATCTTTTGATTAGATCAATTTGATTAGATCACTTCAGCCCAGGGACTTTCATTAGATTACAGGACCCAGGATAGGTCTTAATCCTTTACTGAAGTCCTTTATAAAGGGAGGACAGAGAAAAAGAGCTTCCATTTTACCCTGCCATGTGAGAGAGGGCTCCAGGATTGGCTGCAACTGCAGAAAGACAGAGAAACCCCAAAAAGCTGAGCGGCCAGAGGCTGGAATCAGTGAAGCAGCCAGAATCTGAAGCAATGAACCCTAGAGGAGAGGAGAGAGATGAACCATGTGCCTGACTGTTGACAGCTGAGCTTGAGGAGAAGAAGGCAGAGACCAGCTGCCATTTGCCTTGCCATGTGGCAGGAGTCCAGGATCACCAGCAGCTGATATTTGGTGTGACAGCCTCTCTGATGATTCCTTGATTTGGACATTTTCATAGCTTTGGAACTGTAAGCTTTGACCCTAATAAATTTCCATTACAAAAGCCAACCCATTTCTGGTATATTGCATTGGCAGCCTTTGGCAAACAAAACACTAATCTTAAGTAAGCTTCTGTATATTGTGACACTAAATAACATAATTCTTTGGGGGAAGGAGAGCAAAGTGCTTTATAAATTAGTGTCATTCTCCTCATATCATCTTCCAGGATATAAATTATAAAACCTCTTTATAAATAAAATTGTCTCAACATATATTTTTTCTTATATCTAGAACTAAACAGTCAGAGTCAGATATGGGGCTAGCTCATGTTGAATTCTGCTATAAGGGCAACACAGTTATAATGAAATTACACTGAATTATTATGCAGATGCACACAAGTATTGATGTGTTTTGCCTTTCACTTTTAGATTGAAATCAATTCTACTTTAGTGTCAGTACATTCTGGATAAAAGGGATATCCTACTGTGATTTCAGCATAATAAAGGCTGATTGAAGTGTCAATGATTCAGCTGTGTTTTGTATTACATAGTTAAACATGGTCTTTTCATTTAAACAAAATGGTTTAGAATAGATGGGGGTGTCAGGACAATAGGGCACTGTGGAAAAATTTAAGTAAGTGCTGTGATCCATTGAAAAATGAGAATTTAATTAGACCTTGAACATGACTGGAGATTTATCCCACTCACCAATCCCAACCCCTCTAGTCCTTCCAGAACAAGATCTTCTAGAGCAACATAATTTTCTAAACACATTACTGTTACCCAGCAAACAGCGAGTTCTGTCCTCCTGATATACTTTAAAGACCAATTCCAGAGACAGCTGGGATTCTAAGAGAGAAAGAGTTTGTTTGCAAACAAAGGAGAACAGTTGCTTAATGGCCCAAAACTGTCTCCTGGATTTTTAGGATTTTAGGGTTTTTATGTATTCAAACACAGGAGGGTGGAGTGGTTACCATCACAGTAGTAAATGTACACAAGGGTGAGGTTAGATAAGATTAACCATAAACAGAGGTGAGTCCAGTTTAGAATAGTCTTCACAAAATCAAGTATACACAAAGGTGAGGCTAGTCTAGAGTAACCACAAACAGGGGTGAGACCACTCTAGTTAGTTTTGGTAGTTTTGGGTATTCACTGCTGGCTGTTCTATAAAATACTGAAAAAATAAGAAAAAGCATCTATATAACGATTTAGTAATCATAATCATTTGTAAATTATTGACTTTCAGTTACATTACTTTCTCTTTTCTTGGATATTATTGTAGATGATGTGACACCATTTGAATGAATTTTTTTGAAGCATTGGAAAAAGGAGATGCTAAATAGCAAAGGGAATCCAGAGAATGTATTTATATATTTTGAATAATTTTATTTTGGGGAAGATGGACACAGGTGTAGGAAGATAATTTCTAAACAAAGTGACTGTATTCTTAAAAATGAACTGAAATATCTTTGTAGTTAGGTTCATTCAAGTTATTATTATACTTATTGATTTAAAAATTATAATATAATAATTTGGTATTATAGTAGAAATTTAGACGGCATTCTTCTTTTAAAAACATTTGAATGTGAATATTCTCACTGTTCTGATTTTGTGATAATCAGGGTAGGCTAAACATTCATTATATTAGAAACCATGCATGTGTCCCCAGACCTAGTTTTTCTCCCTAGGTCTGGTTTTTAGAATGCTGGTGATAAACTAAGCCTGATTTATTATATGACCATCCTGAATGGGAAAAGACTGTAACTTCAGGTATCTTTGGTCAACCTTAAGAGATATAGCAGGTGGATGGATGTGACTCGGGTGGTTGGGTGTCCGTCTCCCATATGGAGGGACCTGGGTTTGATCCCCGGGACCTCCCAGTAA
>JAQZBX010110741.1:0-10347 GCA_029593785.1 Cabassous unicinctus
GGAGGGGGAGGGTCAGGTACCCTCGTCGGCAGTGGGCCCTGCGCTTCCCCCTCGTGCCCGGGCTCCGCCAGGCACCTGTAGGTGGGCGTGGTCTCCCGGGTCGGAGCCTGAGCCTGAGCCGCGTCTGGAGTCCAGCCCCGCAGCGGGGACGGGCTGCGTGGTCTGCAGCTGCGCCTTGTTCTGGACGGGTGTGCGCATCGGGATTTGAGGTGGGGGCTCACCGCCGCGCCTCTCCCACCCCCGGCACCTCCGCAACTCAGCCCACTCCTTTGCTGGGGTACCACCCGCCTCCCCTGGGACCCCTCTGCCTTGGGGGCACCAGCAGCCAAGGAGGTGCCTCCCGCCTCTGGGAGGGGGCTGCAAAGGGGTCCCCGTGAGCTGCGCCCGCCCACCGCTCCGGAAGGCCGCGTACTTCCCGTTGTCCAGGTGGGCAGCCATGGCCAGGGAGGCGAGACCCCGGGCTCGGAGGCTGCTGCTCTGGCATGGTGGGGGGTTTGGTTGCCCCTGGCTGCAGCCATGCTGCGTCCCAGGCCGAGGCGGAGGGGCTGTGGGCGTGGGATGCCCTGAACGGCCAAGCCCGCCCCACAGCGCGGGTCCTGGAGGTAAGCCCCCGCCCTGCGGTCAGCGCGTGGCCCCGGGGCCCGGCTCAGCTCCGGGTGGTGCGGGCAGGGAGCCAGCTGCCCCCACGGGCGCCCCGTCCCTCGAGGGGCCCTGTCTGCCGGCCCATCCTCTCTGGGCGCGGGGACTCTCGGCTGACGCCGGGGCGCGGTCGCCGGTTGCCTTTTTAAAAGCAAACGCGCACCCGAGTCGTGGGAAAAGCATATCTCACCGTCTTCCGGGCTCCACCTCAGGTTGCGGCCACGGGGGTGGGCTGCGGCAGCCCCTGACTCCCTCCAGGGGTCCGCAGCCTGCCTGCACGTCCTCTGGGGACCCACATGCGACCCCCACCGCTTAGAGGGGAAACCGAGGCTCAGAGAGAGGGAAGGGCTGGGCTCAGGCGAGTGGACCAGCCACGGTGGCAGCACGGCTGTGGGTGCCCGGCGGGGCAGAGCAGGGCGAGCGGACGGCCCTGTCCACTCCCCTGGCAGCCTGCGGGGCACGGGGGCCGCAGGGAGGGCCTCCTGGCCCAGTGCTCCCCCGTCCGAGAGGCCGCCAGTGCTGGCTTCTGCCCTTGGGGGGAGATGGCTGTCAGGGGGCGCCTGGGGAGGGGCTTGGCCAGGCCCCGGCGGGACCAGCAGCCCTGTGGCCATCGCCACCCACGTGTGCCCCACGCTGAGCCCACGGGTGCCTAGCCCACGGCGTCCCCACAGGCAGCCTCGGCGCTGCAGCCCCTGTGCACCGAGGGGCTGCCTCCCGGGTGCTCCCCCCTCCCTGAGAACTGCTTCATTTCAGTGGGGGCTCCATTGCGTCTGGGCTCTGCACATGCAACCCCGTCTGTGCCTGCTCTCCGCCGCTGTCCTCGGCGAGGCCCCGCCTCCCAGCACCGGCTGCAGGTGGCGGCCGTGGGAGCCCTTCTGGACAGCAGGGCACAGAGGAGAGCCTGGGGCGGGGACGCTGCCTCTGCCACGGCAGCTGGAGGCCCCGACCTGCCCCGCCGCCCGTGCTTCAGCGCAGGAGCTGCCCGGTGACGGGGGGCTGGCTCCTGCTGGGGCGTGGTCGCCTGGAGCCCAGGCCGCTGGGCCTGTCTGGGGACCCTCGGGCCCAGCGGTGCTGCTCAGTGTCGTCCTGCTCTGCTTGTCCCAGCTGCTCCAGATCCTAGGGCCACCCCCAGTGACGCCCCCCATGCTGACCCCGACCAAGATGCCACGGTCCCCGGACTGTCCCCCAGCCAGGCTGCCTGTGGGATGTGCCACAGGGGTCATCTACGGGACTCTTCTAAGAGGGCCCGTGGTGGGGGCACTGTGGAGGTTGGCGCAGGAGCATTGCCCCCAAGAGGCTGTCCACAGGGGTGCCGTCCACGGGGGGCCGTCCACAGGAGGGCCGTCCACAGGAGGGCTGTCCACGGGGCCATCCACAGGGCTCGGCCACGGGACCAGGCAGGACAGCCTGACTGTATTGGCATTCCTGCAGCAGCTGAGGATGCAAAGCAGCACCTACCCAAGGGGATGGGAAAGGGGCTGTCCAGGGAAAACGCTGCCCACTGGCCCACCAGGCAGGAGGAGAGGACCGATGCCGACCACCCAGGTGTCCCAGGCACGGGCTTTGCCACCGCGGTTCCATGCCGAGTCCCACGGGGCCCTCTGGGGCCAGCCCTCAGGTCCCTCTTGCAGATGAGCAGCTCGAGGTGGGAGGGGAAGGGGCTCGTCCCAGGCCTCCCGGCAGGCAGACGTCCTCCAGCGCTGAATCGGGGCCCAGTGCGCCGAGGGCTGGCCAGGCCTGTGGCTGGACCAGGGTCTCCCCCGAGCCCCTCCTCCCAGCCCTCGGGCACCGCAGATCCGGAGGCGCCCTCCCCGCCGGGCCCTCGCCTCCGCCACCCTGCGCTGGCTCCTCTCTGCGGGTGGCGGTGGTGGTGGGCTGCCGCTCCTGGCGGCTGGCGAGGGACCAGGTGCCCGCCCACGTCCCTCCTGTCCCCCTGTGCCTCTGCTCCCCCGCTCGCCCGCCCCCTGTGCCCAGTGTTGCCGTGAGTCACTGCTGCCAGGAGCGGGTGGGGGAGGAGGGGGACAGGGCAGGGGCTCAGCGCGTCCAGCCTCGGCCTGGGGAGGGGCGGCCATAGTGGGGTGGGGGGCGTCCTCCCAGGGCCCAGGGGTGGCAGGGTGGCCTGGGAGCCACGAGGGCACTTGGGGGCCGCTCCGGGCATTCTTAGCCAGCCTTAGCCTCGAGCTCTGCTCGTCAGACTCCATTTGTTCTTCTGGGCTCAGCTCCGGCCCCTGCTGCCTGGGGGAGGCGTCCTGCTCTCCACGATGAGGAAGCAGCTCCGCAGCCGGGCTGCATTGGGCTGCGCTGTGTGCTGTGGCTCTGGGGACGTTCTCCGTGGCATCAGGACTGAGGGAGTTGATACCAGGAGCACGCAGGGCAGACGTCCCTGCCTGCCCCACCCCAGGCCCCCAGCTCCACCCTGGGCCCCCAGCCCCTGGCTCACGGGGTTCCCTGAGGCGGCTCGGCCACCAGTACAGGACAAGCCCTGGTGCTGTCGGGAGAGCCTGCCAGAAACTCTGCTTTCTGGTCGCCGAGGGTCTGGGGATGCCGCGGTGGGGCCTGCAGCCCCTGCGTCCTCGCTGACGCTGACGTCCCGGCTGGCGCAGTCCAGGCTGCTGGGTGGCCCAGCCAGGCCTGGGACAAGGCTGTCTGGGCAAGGGCGGGCAGGGGCCTGGTCAGCCAGACCCTGGGGGCCCTCCTGCGGCCACCCTGGCTGCCTTCCTGCCACCCACGTCCTGGGTTTGCAAACAAGAGCAGAGCGTCAGCGGCCCTGCGCCCGCTCGAGGGCATCTTGAAGTCCCGGCAGTTTGTAAAGGAGCAGGTGACACGGGCGGTGTTCGTTTCCAGTGGCTGAGTAACAAAGCAGCCCACGTTGGGGGCTCTAAACCACGAGGTCCATCGTTTTGCCGGCCCAGAGGCTGGACGCCGAAAACCGCACTCCCCCGGAGCCTGCGGGAGAGGGTCTTCTGGCCCCGCCTCTGCCGCCCTGTGGCCTCCCTCCCACTCGTCCCTTCTTCCTGTGAGGACACTGGTCGTCCTGGGTTGGGGCCACTCCAGGCTGATGTCCTCTCAATTCCATCCCCCGTGACCCAATTTCCAAATAGGTCACGTCTGGGGGCGGGGAGTGAGGATTTCGGCAGCTCCCTTGGGTTTCAGTTCAGCCCCCAGCCCCGATCAGGGTTACGCTCAGAGACGGCCTGGGGAATCAGCCTGCCGCCCAGCCTCGGCCTCCGCGTGGACGCCTTGGCCTCTGGACGGCCTGGCGCCATCGGCACTGACCCTCGTGCTGCCCAGCCCGGGTGTGCGGGGCCTGGCAGGGGCTACCGCCCTCCCCGGGACCCCCGAGGCCCGCCCGTGCCACCCTGCCCTCCTCGCTGACCCGTCTCCGGCTCCTGGGGCTCAGCATGCAGCTCACTGGTGGAATCACCTGAGAAAGCCGCCCAGGCCTCGTGTTCCCCGTGGCTGCCAAGGACCGGAGGTCACGGGATCATCCTGGCCTCAGCCCTGTCGTTAGAACTCAAGGCGGCGGGCGGTAGTTGTCGGCTCTGGCTCAGCCTTAAGGTTTTGGTGTATGTTTTTTGTTTAGCTTTTTGACGAGCGCTTCTCTGGGGGCACAAATGAGTGCTTGTTTATCCGGAAGATTTCTTGGGTGGGAGAAGCGAAGAGCTGTGTGCTCTGCCTTTGCCAGCGCCTTTCTGAGCCAGGCCCCCCTGGAGCAGGAGTGTGTGTGCGCTCACGCGTGCGCGCGGAGCTGCTTCCAGACTGAGTCAGTCCCCTTCTGGCTTAACATAGACCCGTGTGCGCGTTCCCTTCCCTCCATCTTGAGATGCCTGAGCACGTAAGAGGTGATGGAACTTCCCAGTTCCTTTTCCCAGCTTCTCAACCCCGGGGCTGAACTGAGAGTCCCTGACACCAAGACTTGTGCCAGAAGGGATGGCGAGCTCCTGCTCACCCTTCAAGACCCCACTCGTGCATCACCCCTTCATTCTCCTGCAGGCAGGGTCAGGGCCCCGGCACACTGTGCCCGTCTCTGTGGTGCAGGGACACCTCACTGCTGACATTGGCCCCTTGGGGTCCGGGGCCTTTTCTCTCCCTGAATCCCCACTGCCTAGCTTGGTGCTGGGGTGGGGGGGTGGGGGGCAGTGAAAGAATGACAAGTGGGGAGGGGAGCAAGACAGAGGGGCCTTCCTTTGGTGGGACGGGCTTCCTTCGGAGGTTGGGAGGAGCATGGACTCGTCCCCTCTCTCCCTGGCCTGGAGGTCACCCTAAAACCTCTTCAGGGGGCACCTCGACATTGGAGGGGAACACGGGCCCCCGGACCCGAGTGGGCTGTGGAGGTGACTTGTGGCTGGAGCCGTAGGAGACGGGAGTGAGAACCAGAAGCGAGAACCGCCTGGCAGTCGCTGCCGAGGGACCTGGGCGTGGCGTGTCCACACGTCCCCTGGTTGTGCCGGGGCTTTACAAATCAAGCCTTTTCACGGTTGCACGAATGTCGCACCTGCGCTGCTATGTAAGTCAACTGTTAGGTAATAGAAAGGTCTAGATCGTGAACGTCCCTGCCCAGCTTTGGGAAGGGGCGAAAGGGATGAGAGAGCCGCCTCCACCCTCCCAGGATGCCCTCGCAGACCCTAGACTGCTGGGCTTCAGGCTTGGCCCCACGGACCCCCAGCCCCAGCCATCTGCCCAAAATGAGGAGCCCTTCTGCCTGGGTCCTTTGTGCTCGCCCACTCCCACCAAGACATCATGGCTGCTCAGGGGAGGTGGCTGGCGTCCCAGGGGTGCCAAGGGGGCCCCGGGAAGGGTGGGGAGGCTCGATACGGAACTTGGTGGATATGTGGAATGCAGGTCGGCTCCTCTGCAGCCTCTGTGAAGCGCTGAGGTTGGCTGCCTGGGGGTGGTTGATGACGAGGACTTGGTGCTCGCTGCTGCTGGCCCCACGTGGCGCTGGCCCGTCCCAGCAAGTTCAGACAGGTGTGAGACCCCTCGGGCCAGAGCCCTCTGGGAACGGCAAAGTTGAGCAGGCAAGGACGAGGCTGCCCCTAGAGGTCAGGGGGCCTGTCCCAGGTCATTCGGCTCCTACCTGTCCTCTGTCTAAGGACAGGGATGAAATGGGGAGCAGAGGGAGGGGGAGGGGATCTCCTGGGGTCCCCGTGACATTTCAGCAGGCAGCCAGACTGCGTTATGTTGAACTCAGCCTCGACCACGATGGGGTTTTTTATGTTGATTCAGAAGTCCAGTCGTAACTTCCCTGACCGCCTCCGTAGAGAGGAACTCATGCAGTGGGGCTCTGGGTTAGGAACCCCGACTCTTCAGGGTCAGCCACCCCCAGCTCTCCTTTCCCGTCAGAAGTCACGGTGCGCCTGCCCTCATAGCACAAATGTATGTGGCCCCTTCTTTGCCCCCCCCAATATATCTCCCCCAGTACCACCTCTGGAGTCAGCGCAGCAGGTGTTGGGTGGGGCCTCTGCTCTGGGTAGAGAGAGTTCAGAAACAAAACGCAGTCGCTTAAATGACTCGAAACTTAAAAAACAGGCTCACGCGCGGTTTTCTCCTGGCATTTTTTTCTCTCTTTTTTTTTTTTATCACTACAATGAGACGACTTCTCAAAACAAAAGCGTCTCCCCAGTCCCACCGCCCGACCCCCTGGACCTCCCCTGCCCCATCTCTCCGGCCTGCCCCACTGCAGGCTTCTGTCGGTGCCGTCCAGGAGGCAGGGCCTGCCCAGGGGCCTGGGCTGCGGCCAAATTAGATGTAAGAGACGCAAGCAGAACAGCTGGCAAAATTGGAGTATGGACCATAGACGGGGAATAGTGCTGTGTCCCTGCTAGGTGAGCGTGTATTGTCTAAGAGAGCGTCCTTGCCCTTTTCAGAAGCACACTGAAGGATTCCTGGTGTCTGAGTCTCCTAGGAATGCTGTAACAAGGTCCCACAAAACAGCCCAAGCATGTCGTCCCGCAGCTCTGAGGCCAGAAGCCCAGGAGCCAGGTGCCGGCAGGGACTTTCTCCTGGCTGCTGCCAGTCCGTGGGGTTCTCTGCCCTCACATCACCCGGCGTTCTCCCCTCCAGCTGGGTCTGTCCAAATCTCCTCCGAGGACACTGTCTGGTTTGTCTTTTTGTGGCCCCAGAAGGTTACGTTCCTAAGTCATTCCTATGCCTGAGTGTCTAGTGTTGATGGGGCCTTTTGATTGGATTCGGTGAAGGGACCTTTGATTAGATCACTTGATTAGGTCGCTTTAGAGCTTTTGGTTGGACTTTGTCAGTGAGGTGTGGCCCAGGTTGTTCTCTGCCCTCCTACTGGGTCTTACATAACCTGAGAACAGAGACGCAGAGGAAGGGAGCCATGTGAGGCTCGCCTACAGCTGCAGAGAGGCAGAGAAGCCCCGAGAGGCTCACGGAGGCGAGGCCCAGGGAGAGATGCTGATCGCCCACCGCTGAGCTCGGGGAGGAAGTAGGGCTGGGCAGTCCCTCCTCTTGCCTCGCCACGACGCAGGACGCCGGGATCACCAGCAGCTGTGGTGAGAAATCCTCTCTGAGGATGCCTTGATTTGGACGTTTTTGTGGCCTCGAACTGTGAGCTTTTACCCCATACGAATCCCCTTTATAAAAGCCAACCCGTTTCTGGTATGTTGCATTGACAGCACTTTGCAAACTAAAACAGACACCCGTCCTCTGGGGTTGGAGAGCCTGATTCCGGCTGCAGTGACACCATTTCCAAGTAAGGGTACCCTTGAGGTACTGGGGCTTAGGGCTTCGGCGTCTTTTTTGGGAACACAGTTCCACTCGTAACACCCGGGAGAGAGACACGAAGCACGCCACTTACCCTCAGATGCTTCCGAGAAAGCAGCAAGTATTGTGTACGGAAGGAGAGCGCGAACGGTGAAAGAAGACCCGTGTATATGCTTTGTCCTCTTCCTGCACCTTCCCTGTAAGTCTGAAAATTGTTCCAAATAAGTTTTAACGAAAAACACTACGGAGAGAAAAAACCCGTCCCACGAGCCCCCAGCCCCTCCGCCGCCGCGCGTGCCTTCTGCCGCCTCGCCGCACGGAGGAAGTCCTGCATTTTGCAGAATCACGCTGTGCTTTCCTGTAGCGCCGGCCCTCGGACCGCAGAGTGCGGTTTGTGTGCCGCGTTGCCTGGCTTTGAGCCGGTGCCGGTGGGTGCACGGAGCCTGTGCGGGCGCTCGGCTGCGGCGGCGTGTGACGATGTGCCAGGCCCACCGGTGTTTGTCCTTGTCACATTGACAGCTCTTGGGAGGCGTCTCGCTTTAGCTCCACACATGCCCTTGTCCTCGGCCCCCTCTGCAGTGGGATTCTGGGTGGTTTTAGAAGGTGAACTGCCAGCCCTGGCCGAGGGTCGGTGGCTCCAGGGTCCCCTCTTCCTTCCCTGACCTAGAGCCCCCCATCCAGGGGCCAGGGCCCCCCGGTGCCAGCGAGCCTGGGGTCTGAGCAGCTGGGTTCTCGGGGGGCCGGGGCTGGGGTGTTGGGAGGGGCTGGGAGCCTTCCTAGAGACCTCCCTGCCTGCAGTGTGGTGGGCCCACCTGCGCCCCCCCACCCCTTCCTAGACCCCAAGAGGCCTCCTGAGTGTGGGATGTTTCAGGAGCAGGGGGGGTCTGTTTTTCCCTGAGAGTGGGGCCGGGCTGACGGGTGCCTGCCAGGGTGGGGAGGCCCCCCGCATATACGGATCACTTTTCCTTGGGCATGTTAATTGCTCCCTGCAGCTGAGTGCTGTGGGGGCCCCTGAGTAGAGTTAACCCCCCACCCCACCCGCTGCGGTCGAGCTCAGCTCACTGAGATGTGCCCACACACACTTGTCCGTGTGTCCCCTGAGCTGGTGGGGGCGGGGAGACAGGCGTAGGACGCCCCCCCATCCCGCCCCTGGGAGCAGCCACCATCCTGGTGGTGGGAAGCCTGTGACTCATCTGTGCCCCCAGTACCTCGTTTCTGCCCTTGTCGAAAGAAAAGCACGCTTGGGGCATCGCTGCGAGTTGCTTTTCCGCTCAGCGTTACATTGGGGTGATGCTCGCCCAGTGCTGGGGGTTTGCATCCTTGCTGGAGACGACTGTACCCCAGGACATCTCTCCGCTCCCTGCCCGTGGGAAGGTGGTTTTTTGGGGGCCTTTTGCTGCAGTCTCCACCAGCTTTCCAACCTCTTGGGACCTGGTTTTGCTGGAAATACATCTCTGACTGATAAATTGTCTTACTTCTGGGGCGCCCAGCTAGCGATGCGCCGAAGCCCCCCTCGTGGGACCGCCCTGAGGGGCCCTGTGTCTCGAATGGGTGGCCCAGGGGTGGGCGCGTTGGCCGGGGGCTCTGCGCTCCTGGTCGGGGAGTCCCTGGCAGCATGGGGGGGTGGTCTGGCTCAGCCACCGGCTGGTTCCCCTGCCCGGGGCGGGTCCTCGCCTGACACTTCTGCCTCGCCCCTGGCACCACCGCGTGGACGTCCCACGGGCCCATCAGAGCGCAGATCCAGGTCCTGTGGCTTTGTGCGCAGTGGCCGGGGCGGGGGTCCAGCCCTGCACCCCCTTTTCCAGGAAACCGGCCAGGTCCGTCTCTAAAGTACGTTCTCGCTCCGCCCCCACCCCCAGCCCTCAGCCACCCGGGGTCTCACGTGAAAATCCCTCTGCTCTCCCCAACTGCCTCGGAAGCATGCATTTGACCACGAAAGCTCCGATGGTTATGGAATTGGGGCAGACGAGCAGAGGGGGCAGTCGGTGCCATCAGTGCCACCGCGGGTGCTTGGCTTTGCCAGTCCTTGAATCATCCGGGGGAAGACCTCTAGCCCGGTGGGCTCTGCTCACCGCCCCTCCTCCGCTGCAGCCGCCCGGCGGCTCATTCCTGTCCCGAGCTCCACCCGGCTGGTGGGCACCCAGGAACGCCGTCTCCGGCCCGCGGGCCCTCCCGAGCCAAGCAGCTGGTGACGTGGAGAGCAGCCACGAGGCCGCGGAGGTGCTCCCGCCGGGCTCTGGCACCCTGCGCTACCCCCTCTCCCGCCCTGACTTAGAGCAGCCTGCGGCTGGGGCACCCGCGGCAGGGGCAGGGAGACGTGCGCCACGGGGGGACGTGCCGCGGGCGCTGCCGGGCCGTAGCCCCCCGCCTGCCGGGGCACGCGGTGACCTTCTTTCTTTCTCCGTCCTCAGATCACCAGAAGCTGGAGAGAGAGGCTCGGATCTGCCGCCTTCTGAAGCATTCCAACATCGGTGAGCCCCTGAGGAGGGAGGCGGGGGCAGCCGGCGGGGGCAGCTTCCGTCTCCAAGGCTGAGGCTGGCCGTCCCGGCCTCCCCTGGACAACGGCCTCTCCCTTTCTGAGGCCTGGACGCGCACAGCTGCAAGGGCTTCCTTTCCTTCTCTTTCCACCGAAACATCCCTGTCCTGAGAGCTCCAGGTTAAAAAGCCCCACTCACCCCCCCGTCCCAGGGACGGGCGTCCAGGATGAGGCGCCTGGGACAGGGCAGGGGGCGTGAGGCGACGTGGGCACTGAGTAAGACCCTCACATGGGGTCCCCCTGCAGCTTCAGGCAGACACACAGGGGCCCCCCAGGGCCCTGTTACCAGAGCACAGGGTGATGGGAAGTCCACCCCCAAGCCGACCACAGCCCCCAGGGCTGCTAGCCGGTCTCCTGAAGGTCTCTTGGTATGCTCTGTGCCCACGAAGTCTTCAGGAGCTGGGGGCTGCTGCCATCTCCTTGTGCGGGGGCAGAGCTTGGTGACCAGG
>JAQZBX010110742.1:0-10347 GCA_029593785.1 Cabassous unicinctus
GAAGTGGACACTCACTAGATGGGACGATTCAGTAATTTTAATAACCAACATTTCTGTCTCTCCCAGCTTTTCCTCCCCCATAAGCAAGCTTTTCTATCGCCCTTCATTTAGGGACGCCGGTGATCTCTATACCGATATACAAGATGTTTACCTCTGTCCTAGCTTCACTCAGGGACGTACATATTGTAATCAGCCTACCAATTACTTTTGCGCATATTGGGAATGTGTCACAATAGCTACCGGTTGGACAGCTCCAGTTAAAGACCAATTCCTCACAGTACAGTTTGTGCCCTCCAGGTGTCAATGCCCATATAATTACATAGCGGGTGATCGTGTCCATCGAGGGACGCCCAAACCACCAGGCTTCTGTTCCAATATCACACTAACAGTTACTAACCCTACAGATCCCTCCTGGATTCTTGGCTGTACTTGGGGAATTAGGCTGTGTTTTGCTGGCACCGACCCTGGCTCGCTTCTGGTTATCAAAAAGGAACTGATAGCCCAGCCCCATGGCCCATCAGGTCTGAATAAAGTTTTGGCCCCCTCTCTCCCAACTGTTCCCCCTGCAGCCCACCTTGCTACAATTCAATCTACAAGTGCCTCACTGGCATCCACTACGCCCGACGTCACCTCTCTTATCTCTAACTCAGGTGTCTCTAACTCCAGTCTTAACCTTGCCTTCAACAGTCCTCAATAATACTGGTGAAGTGTGTGTTTTAGTATTTATCCTTCCGTGTGTCCTTTACCATAGTGACGAGGACCTCTATCACCACTGGAACCCACAGCCTTCTGATGCCATAAACTTACAAAAAAGAGAAATTGTTACGGCTATTACCATTGCCTCTATTTTAGGTATTGTCGGCTTGAGCACGGGAACTGCCTCTCTCATCATGCAACAACAGGGTTTTTCTCACCTAAGAGCTGCAGTGGATGAAGACTTAGCCCACATCGAAACTTCCATCTCCCACTTTAAAAAGTCCCTTACATCCCTATCAGAAGTTGTCCTCCAAAATAGAAGGGAATTAAACCTCCTTTTTCTTAAACAGGGAGGGCTTTGTGCTGCCTTAGGTGAGGAATGCTGTTTTTACACTGACCACTCTGGTTTAATTAAAGATTCTATAACCAAGCTTAGGGAAGGGATTGCAAATTGCAAACGTGAACGGGAAGCCCAAGGAGGCTTCTCTTGGGGATTCAATGAAATCCTCCCTTTTCTCCTACCTATTCTAGGCCCCCTTATTACTCAAATTCTTGTACTATCCTTTGCCCCCTGGGTTTTAAGAAAAGCCATTCAGTTAATCAAAGACCAAGTTAATGCTATCCTTAGTAAACCCATTCAGGTACATTATCACCGACTTCACCTTGCTGACCAGGAGATAGATTCAATAAACTTGAGTGCTACTTATCCTGAAGGTATGTAAACCCCCTCCTACGGGAACAGCATGCTACTCAAAAACATGCTCCTAGCTTATGCTATGGTTGGTACCGCTGGGTGCGAGGCAAAGCACTGCAAAGGAGGGCCCAAATGATAAAGGCCATTTTTGAGCTCCTTGAGAAATATGCCTCATTGGGCGCTGGACTGGATAGTCAATGACGGGCAACTGGACCCCTTTTGCGATAAGCACTCTGGACAACCTAAGACAGGAACCTAGCCGATTGGTGCCAAAGGGCCCTGGCCAAATTGCTGCTACGGTCTCCAATAACGGGTAAGATCCAGTAATGGGTAAAATCCAGTAATCGCATAGCATGGTCCTGACCTAAAACAGGCACAGTCCCCCCTACAATTTACTGAGGCCTCTATTTCCCCCAGCAGGTTAATGCCAAAACAACACCTAATCAGCATCCTCTCTCTGTTTTTTAATAAAGACAGAAGGGGGAGATGTTGGGGACCTTCACAGTAGCACTCAGATTATACCTTGTCAGCAGTATCGGTGATATGTAAAATGACCACCAGGGCTGAAACAAAGAACAAAGAACAGCTAGCCTTCTTCATGGAAGTTAAGAGAAGTTCGCACCTAAAAGTTTTCTGCCTTCCTCCCCAGCAACAGCACTCACCAATCCCTAACCGCTACCCATCTTTAAACCCACCAATCCTCACCCTCCTCCCCGTTCGCGCCACAATGTTCCCGCGCGCGCGAACAGTCACCATCTTCACCACGCCTAGCAACTCAAATTACCCAATCATGTAGCTGCACCTGAGCCTTAATGCCCTTCCCTTTTCCCTGCTTAAAAGGAGCTGATTGTAACCCTCGCAGCAGAGCAAAGCAGCAGCAGCCATGTTAGCAGAATAAAGTGCACAGTTATCCCTTTACCCGTGTCTATGTCTCATTCCTTCGCTGGATAGCTCGGAGTCCCCGTTGACTTGTCCCGCGGACCGGGACATGCTATGACAATTCAGTGGAGAAAGTATGGGCTTTCCAATAAATTGTGTTCAAACACATATCGATGACAGACTGGAATGTGAAATGTAAACTCCAAAAGTCCCATAAGAAAACTTATGAAAAAGCCTTCATGTTTTTGACTTAGGCCAAGATATCTTAGCCATGGCAGCTAAAGCACAATTTCTAAATAAATAAAACAGGACTTCATCAAAATGAAGAACTTGTGATTCAAAAGACACCATGAAGAGAATTAGAAAATATGCCACAGACTCAAAGAAAAGTTTTGAAAACCATATATCTGTTAAATGACTTGTATCCAAAATAAAAGAGCTTGCAGAACTAAAAAATAACAATAGGTAAAATATTCAATTATTTTAACAAAAAGACAATGCATTGATATCAATAACCTATAAAAAGATGCACAAAAAGTTTAGTCTTTTGGAAAATGCAAAATAAAATCACAGCACATCAACTCCAATAGCTAAAATTTAAGAAGACTGATCATACCAATTGTTGGCCAGGATGTGAAGGAACTGGAACCCTCACACAATGCTTGTGGGAATGTAAAATTGTACAACCATTTGGGAAAAATTGCAGTTTCTATTAAAACTGAATAAACATCCATTATAAGTCCCCATCATAGAGAGTTACAGTTACCTCTGGGTCTGGTCAGCAGGAACCATGGATTTTCTGTCACCACTTGGAAAGAACAGCATGGTTCCAAAAGGGTGCCAAAAGGGAGCCAAAAGGGAACCCAAAGTGTAAACTAAAACTCAAAATTTTACTTTATCAGAGATACCAAACTTCCTTAAAGAATGTGTTCAAGAAGTCAAGCAGAAAGGGCCAGAATATTGGTGAGAGTAATATGGGATCAGCCCCTATCACCCTAGACAAAAGAGAGAGGTAATTGACTAGTAACACTAGAGGCTGGGAGCCCCTCCTCTATTTATATTTTAAAAGGAAGGAGAAAGGCCTGATCAGAGCTGGCTGATAGGCAAGGCAGATGTCCACAGGCAAACAATTCATAAGGTTTTGTTTTTACATAAGATGATGGAGATGATACAATGAGGGAAGCATTTCTTTGACTTCAGATAGAAGAAACCTGGAGTACATTCCCAGCCCTGGGGAGATCCCTTTGACTCAGTCATGGAAGCTTTTTTAATGGGAAAGCCCTCTCTGCAAGTTACCACGCAGCCTTTGCTCAACCAAGGCTCATACTAACAGCAAGGCTAAGGACCAGGTGAGCTATTGGCAGGACCTGAGAGGGTCTCTCATCAGTCACAGATCAGCCTTAGGCAGCCACCCTACAGGGGGCCACCCAGCCCCTTCCCTGAAGGACCCTCACTTCCTCCTCCTGCATATCAAATATCCTGTCCCTTGCACCCCAGGAATTGTGACTATTCGAACAATTCTTTTCCAACAGCATTGCCCAGTGGTAGCCTCTTTTGTGCTTACATTTCTCCACTCTAGGTATTGATACCTTAATACCTTGCCTGGAATACACATAAGCCCTGACAACTGCATATATAAAATATTAGCTGGCCTCCACCTGCCTTTCCCCCTGACCTGGGGATCAGTGGTCTCCATGCCTTTTGGCAAAGGGAGTTGTCAGCAAAAATCAGTGGGCAATGTCTAGACATCCTGTGAGCTGCCCTTCACCATACTCTTTCCCCAGGCCTACCCAGCACTTCTTTAGCAAGGGTCAGATCCCAAGCAGAATATATGGAAGGGCAGTAATGGTCTAAGTCTCTTCTCCACATATGCTGCCACCATGGACACCTTGCCTAAAATACCAATTGAATTACATCCTTGAAATCATCTGGTATTTAGTAGGTCTTTATAAGCATGTTCAGAGTTGAGGACATCACAGGCTTCCTTATATGGCCATTAGATTTTCTGCTTATGCTAAGACAATTCAGTGTAGAAAGCAGACTTTTCAACAATGAGTGTTAAAACAATCACATATGGTCAAGTCACCATCACACTGGTGAGTACAGGTCCAAAGATCAATTGGGACACTGTAGACATACAGAAATCATTGCCTAGGAGTCTAGGTGGCAGGAATCCCAAATTTTCTCCATTACCTCATGAAAAGTGAAATGGAGCCCTGATAGGGAGTGCAAATTGTAAACTGAAACTCAAACTTTTACTTGATAATACTTCTAAAGATTTTGTTCAAAAACAAAGAGGCACCAAATGACAGCAACAACAAAAACTGATGAATTTGACTTGATTAAAATGAGACATTTGTTCAGAGAAAAACACTGTTAACAGAAACAAAAGACAAACCAGAGATTTACAGACTATATATGTAAAACTCATATCTAATTAAGAGATTGTATCCAGAATATTAGAACACTTAAAACTCAACCATAAGAATATAAACATTTCAAATAAAAATGGCTAAATGATTTTACTAGTACCTCATTAAAAAGATATATGGGTGGAAAATAATATATGAACTAAAGCTCAACATATTAGTCATGAGGAAAACACAAATTAGAGCCACAAGAGCTACCAGGACACATTTATGAGACTAGTTTGAAAAAATAATAATTCCAAATAGTAGCATGAATGTAGAACAACAGGAACTTATATTCATTGCTCATGTGAATGCAAAAAACAATGCAGCCACTTTGGAAGCCAATGTCAGTTTCTTAGAAAGTAAATCATACACTTAACAAAGAGACCTATAACCCCACTTCTACAAAAGTGAACTGAAAATATTTTCATAAAAAATCCTGTACACAACAGTTTCTTGGTCACCATAAACAGGAAAATATAAAAATGTTGATCAACATGTGAAAAACAAAAGGAAGATGAGGAGAAAGGGGATGACTAGTTGGTAAGAGTAATATGTGGTCTGAGAGGTGCCTCTCATTTCAGTAAACAAAAAGAGAGAAAGGTAATTGACTAGTAACAATAAAGTCTCAGAGCTCCTCTTCTATTTACATTTTAAAAAGAGGGAGACACACCTGTCCAGAGTGGGCCTGCTAGCCAAGGCAGATGCCTGCAGGCCAACAAATCATAGGGCCAGATTTTTACTTAAAAAAATGGTGATGATGCAATGAGGAGAGCATTTCTTTGACCATTTAGATAGAAAGACTTGGTGTGTACACACAGCCCGGGGGATGCCTCTCTGACACAGAGTTATGGAACTTTTTTTTACAAAGAATCCCCTCTCCCCAAGTTACAAAGCAGCCTTTGCTCAACCACGGCTCCTACTACCAGCAAGGCTTGGGCCAGGTGAACTACCAGCATGAGGTGAGAGGGCCTCACATGAGTTGCAGATCAGGACCAGGGAGTCACCCTACAGGGACCACACAGCCCCTTCCCTGTAGGGCCCCTCATTCTCTTTGCATATCCAATGCCCAGTCCTTTGTCCCCCATGGGAATTGTGACTACTGGAACAATTCTTATCAAACAGCGATGCCTAATGGTAACTTCTTTGGCTCTTACTTTTCCCCATTGTAGATATTGATACCATAACACCTTGCCTGGAATACACATAAGCCCAGACAACTGCATATATAAAATCATAGCTGGTCCCCATTTTCCTTTCCCTCTGACCTGGTGATCAGTAGTCTCTGTGCCTTTCAGCAAAAGGTGTTGTCATCCCTAGGTGATGGTCGCTGACCAGGTATCCTGTGGACTTCCCCTCAGCATCCTCTTTCTCCAGGTCTCCCTAGCATTTTCTTAGCCATAGTCAGATCCCAAGCAGAGCAATATCGAAGGGCAGTCATGGTCTAAGTCTCATCCCCACTTATGTCACTACCATGGACACTGTGCCTAAAATACTAAGCAAATTACAGCTTTAAAATAATCAGGCATATAGGTCTTTATAAGCATCCTCAGAGTTGTGGCCCCTGTAAGCTTTCTTATATGGACAATAGATTTTCTGCAGATATGCTAAGACAATTTGGTGAGACAACATGAGTTTTTCAACAATAAGTGTTCAATCAATCATATATTGATATACAATCCAGCCAACATAATGCTGGTGAGAACATACTCATCCCCAAATTCAACTGGGACACCCTAGACCAGGGATTCATAACCCCTTTGGTTCCACAGACCACTTTGCCAATCAGGTAAAAACCAGAGATCCCTTCTCAGAATGTAGTGGCAGATAGCTTTATGACACTCAGCATAGGCATGTCATTTAATTTTAGGATAATTAAAAATTAATTCAAACACACAGACCCCCTGAAAACTTTCAATGGACCTCTTGTGGTCTGTGGGCCCCCGGTTAAAAATCTGCCCTAGACAGAGAGAGAGGGTTGCCAATGAGTGTAGTCATTGGTAACCACAAATTTCCACCATTACTGCCTGAAATGACAAACAGCCCCTGAAAGGGAGCCCAAAATGGAAAATGAAACTCAAATTTTACTTGATTGGAGACTCAAACAATACTTAAAGATTTTGTACAAGAGGACAAGGAAGACCAAAACAACATCAACAACAAAAACTGATTAATTTGTCTGGATTAAAACTAAGAACATTTGTTTAGACAAAGACAGTTAGAAAAGGCAAGGTGATTTATGGAATATACATGTAGATCTCATATCTAATAAAGAGTTTGTATCCAGAATATATGAAGAACAATTAAAACTCAACTCTAAGAATGCAATCATTCCAGTTAAAAATGACTAAATGATCTTAATAGTATCTCTTAAAAAAGATATATAGGTGGGGAATAATATATGAAGTAAACTCAACATATTAGTCATGAGTGAAATTCAAATTAGTACCTCATCAGATACCACAACACACTAGCTTAAAAAAAAATGAGAATACCAAATAGTGACATGAATGCACAACAGGAGCTCACATTTATTACTCATGTGAATAAAAACAATACAGCCACTTTGGAAGATAATACTAGTTTCTTATAAAGTAAATCATACACTTAACAAATGGTCCTGTAACCCCACTTGTACATATTTACTCAAGTAAATGGAAAATATTTCCACACAAAATCCTGTACACAAATACTTAAGCAGCATTGTTAAAAACTGGAAAAAATTAAAGTGTTCAACACGTGGAAAAAAGAGGGGGATGAGAAGAAAGGGCAGACAAGTTGGTAAGAGTAATATGGAGCCTGAGAGGTTACAATCATACAAGAAAAAGAAAGAGAGAAAGAGAAAGATAATTGCCTAGGAACACTGAAGACTCTAAGCCCCTCCTCTATTTACACACAAAAGGAGAGAGACAGGCCTCTCCAGAGCTGGGTGGTGGACAAAGCAGATGCCCACAGGCAAACAATTCATAAGGCCAGGTTTTTACTTAAAAAGATGCAAATGATGCATTTCTTTGAGCATTAAGTTAGAAGAGTCCACAAGTGCATCTCCTGCCCTGGGGAGGCCAATTTGACAGTCATTGAGCATTTTTTACTGGGAAACCCCTTTGCCCAATTTACTAGGCATCCTGGTTCAACCAAGGCTCTACTACCAGCAAGGCTTGACCAGGTGAGCTATCAGCAAGAGGAGAGGGTCTCACATCAGTCACAGATCAGGCCCAGGCAGCCACACTACAGGGGCCCACACAGCCCCTTTCCTGAAGGGTCCTTGCCTCCTCTTCCTGCATTAAAAGCCCAGTTCCCTGCCCCTCTGGGAATTGTGACTATAAGAACAATTCTTATCCAACATTGACCCCTTGCAGTGGCCTCTTTTGCTCTTGCTTTCTGCACTGTAGTTATTGATGCTTTAAGAACTTGCCTGGAATAAACAGAAACCCTGACAATTGTATACACAAAATCACAGATGGCCCCCATCTGCCTTTCCCCATGATCTAGGGATCAGTGGTCTCTGTATCTTCAGGTCAAGGTGGTCATCAGCCCCAGGTAGTGGCCATTGACCAGACATCCTGTGGTCTTCCCCTGCCATCCTCCTTCTACAGGCTTCCCCAGGACTTTCTCAGCCAGAGACAGATCCCAAAGCACAGATATAGGAAAGGGCAGTCCCAGGATAAAAGTCTCACCCCCAAATATGTTGCCACAATGGACACTTTGCTAAAAAATTTATTGAATTTCACCCCTGATATTGTCCAGCTTTTAGTGGGTCTTTGTAATTTTGTTCAGAGTTGAGACCCTGGTAGACTGCCAATTTTACGGAAGGGAATTAGCCAGCGATGAGATTGCTCATCAAAATACATACCCACATGTCCTGGGAAAGGCACCCACATGAGGAGGTAGGTGTCCTTCCTTGTGGCATTCAGCTTAGGAACTACTTACCTGTAGAGATCTGGTCTCATTCAGTTATTTCATATAAATATTTTAAGCTCAGATGGAAGGATATCAGGGTAGTTTAGGGCCAGTTCTCAGAGGTGGCTGTAACCATGTTCTGTTAGTTTTCTGTGAATGATTTCCTGTAGATGATTTCAGGCTTTCTTCAATACTTAAGAAGCAATCCCTAGCCTTTGCTCACAAAAACACTAGCAGATTTTAAACACCTCTTTCAATTGAAGACGTTCTGAAAACTAGAAGCCTCAGTGTAGATGAAGCTGGGATATAGCCACAGGCTTCTCTCCACTCAAAGCCTTCTTATACCTACCCCACCCCCAGGTGACAGGTAAAAAGTTTCAGAGCCTTTAGGAAACTCATCAGTCTGGGACATTCTCATTCCTCACATTTCCTAGCCCCATTTGAGAATCACTGGCATGGAGGCAGACATTTAGTTTCTAGCCAGATGAAGGTTCTAGATCTCTGTGGACATCTCCTGAAAGGAGAGGGCAGAAGGCTGATGGTCAGGAGGGAGGGAGAGCTCTGAAAGGGCAGGGTTCTCCACAGAGTGAGCCAAGCATCTGGGGGCAGGAGGGTCACATGGAGTGATGGATAGCACTATGTCACAGGTTTCTGATCATGATGTCCCTGGTGACACAGTCAGAGACTGAACCTGGGAGCCCGAGCTGGGATAAAATGTGGACAGAGGGGTGTGGGAGCAGCAAGGATGCTCCCTGGCTCCTGCTTCTCCTTGTTATTCCCCACCACATGTTCCTCAGCTTGGACCCACCATATGAACCTGGGGCCAGTACACATGTCTCTGCTCCCCTCCCACACCCACCCTCTCTGTCCTTGGGGCAGCTAAAGGAAAGCAGCGGAACACCAGGCAAAGCCCCTTTGGCATCAGAAAGAAAGTACCACAATTCACATGCTCAGGGACCACAGGAAACACTTTAGCAGAATGAGCAACTGTAGTGAATTAAAATGGAGACGTGACCACTAGATGGCAGTAATACACAATCTAGTCATAGGGGTCATGGCGTTGACTGCTTTGTAAGAGGGGACCCTTGCAGGAAAATTTCAGAGGCCACAGGTGGGAAGGAGTCCCCTGAAGGGGAAGCAGGGCAAGGAGTGTCAAGGCATCCATGCTTAGCCTACAAATTGAGAGCCTATTTTTGGCCATTATCTTGAGGTATGCAAAGCCCGTTAACATTAAATGGCTAAAAAAATGCTTATTGGGCTAATTTTAATACAACTGGATTTGTAAGTATTTGAGTTTGGCTCTGTCCCAAAGACCTCAAAATAACTTTATTTCTCCATACGTGTTTTCTCAAGAGGATTTTCTGTTAAAGGCAGAGTTAGGCAAGGCAGCTTTGAAAGTTTTAAAGCTACTATGTCTGAAATGACTCCTCAGTATTACCAACAATGCTAAGGCCCTCCCACAAATGCATTTGTCACTGTTTCTATGTTGGATGAGGGCTTTCCAATGTGGAGGGATCTTTCCAGGGGAAGACTCCTCCATGGGATGCATCCCAGAGGGCTGGTGCACAGGATGACAATGGTCATAAGAGGTAAACACTCCAATTTGAAGACCTTTCATTTCTAGGTAGATGTTTGTTTATTAAGAGTCAAGTCTAGGCCAAGTAATGCCATTCATAATGGTTTCTGCATTTAAAAAAAAAACAAAAACAAAAAAAACCTGACTGCTTTAAAGTAAACTCTCTTGGGGACTTCTAAATCAGGGTAAAG
>JAQZBX010110743.1:0-10346 GCA_029593785.1 Cabassous unicinctus
TAATATGTAGACATAATTGGCACATTTTCTCTGCTGTTTAACTTTTATCATTGATTGACAATTCTATTATTTTAAGTTGCATATTTATTATATGTAATATACTAGTCATATTGTATATATATATTCAATAATTAGCATTTCATTGTCTTTCCATCATGACTAATGATGCTGAATTTCACCTTTAAAAGGATGCAATTTGGAAAATACAGCAGAATATGTTATCTGACCCCAATGACAGAATAATACTCTATTGTGCAAACTTGTATTTGTGGGTCTCCATTCCTTCTGTGGACACAATTTAAAATATAAAATATTAGTCTCCTAGCTTCAACCAAGGGATAAATATCATCACTGATTTCATAGAGATGGAGTACATAATTCATCCAATGCTTCCTCAGACATTACTTCATAAAATCTGATTTTTTTCTCCTTCCCTTCTAACCTCAGAGTTTTAGCTTATTATCAGGATGCAATTTGTTGATAACATTGACTTTATTAAACCTATGCCCTTTGGATATGTTCTTATTACCTCTTTAGGCACAAGTGAGGATGAAGCAATAATGAAAATTCATACCATGGTTCCTTGAAAGTTAAAAATTGACAAAAGTCACTCAGTGATGGTCAGCTACTATTACCCACTTAAGAGTTATGCCCATACAAATGGAATGGATTTGGAATTCTTTAAAAGATTTTAAAGTGGCAAATGAATACATGAAAAATCTTCAAATTCACTAAGGCAAATCAACAAACACTAATTTTTAACCATCAAATAACTACAGATTTTAACAGTGTTTTCCATGTGTTTCTGCAGGTAATGAGCGAGGCTTCCTCCCCCAAAGTTTTTATACAGTAAAGTAGTGGGATGTTACAGGAAATCAATATGCAGTAGGTATCAGGAGCTTTAAAATGTTTTTATGGGTTCAAATAAAGATTTAAAAAGAAATGAAATATCCTAAAAGTATTTAGACTAGAGCTAATTTTTAAATTTATCATTGAATTATTTATAATTACTAAAATAGTAGCAATCAATTTCGAACAATAGACAATGTCCACAGAATTTTGTACATTGCCAAAGTATATATTGACAAAACTGCATTTTATAAGATTTTTTATCACTTGTTTTCTTAGCTTATCTTTTCTCAATGTGGAACATGAGAAAACAGCCTTTGCACTGTTAGTGCACTTGGAGAAGGTATTCCTAGAGACATGAGTGGGAAATGAGAGGAGTGAAACATTATAGGAGAGAATATCAACCCAAGGGTGAGTTGTAGATCTGGTTATTGCTGTGAGCACCTGGAGCTCACTCCTACTGAGGATCCTCTCAGAAGCCAGGCAGGATGAGCCTCAGAAGTATCTCTTCAAGATATAGAGAAAGAAGAATTTTCTAGCTGCTCTTATTTCCCATTAATTGCCCAAAAGTTATTGACTCTCTTAGCAGGCTGGTATTCATTCTTCCTTGTAAGCAGCCAACATGGAAAGACCTGGAATCCCTAGGAGACTAAGAAGAATTACAAGATGCAGCTGAATAATACTATCAGAGCACACTTCTCTCAACTGGTTCTGCAGCAATAGCCATCAAAAAGAATGGGCCAAGAGGATGTAAGAATGGGCATGAAAGATAACTGGAAAACATGCAATTTTGTTTCAATTGTATTTTTTTGGCTGACTCTTAACAAAGTGAATTTACTTATTTTGGTGTATGGTTCTGTGAGCTTCACATAAGTATGCAATCATATAACTACCCTCACAACCAAATACAGAACTGTTTCATCACCCAAAAATGCTTCCTCTGTTTGTCCCCTCTAGAGTCAAACCCTTGCTCATATCTAATCTTTGCCAATAACTAATCTCTCCATCTCTATAGTTTTGCCATTTTCAGCATGTCATTTAAGTACAATCATCCAATATAAATCCTTTGAGATTGTTTCACTTAGCAATAATCCTTTGATTTTTATCCAACTTGTTCCATTACATAAATAATACTTTCTTTTCTTATTTTTAGTTGCTTTTTTTAATATAAATGCTTATCCATTTACCCAATAGAGGAAAATGACTTTTTATAGCAAAAGACCCACCCTCAATAAATATTAACAGTTAAGTGTTTATTATATGTTTTGGATAACTGATACTTTATAATCATATATTAATATTATAACAAAGCATGCAAATGCCAACAAAAGAGAACCCATCTGATGGCACTGTGGATGATATCCAAGTCTGTGCTTAGCAAACAGAATATCACCCTGGTTATGATTACATGGTTAGAGAACCCAGTCCTAACAGTTACCAACAGTATGACTTAAGATATTTCCTTAATCTCCATATGCCTTAGTTTTTCTGATGGAAACATGGGGATATTAATAGTAGTTGTCTTACAAAGATTTTATGTGGCAAGACTGAGAAAAGTTGTGTCAATCACTTAGATTTACAGGCATGCCATCATCCTCAACATCATAACAATCTTCACCTAGACCATTGTTCCAAAAACAAAAAAAGCCATTACCTTTCTCAATCCAATTTCATGAGGAGGGAAAGGGGGAAAGGCACATAGAAGATAAGTAAAGGAATACCTCTGTAGCAGTAACAATGGATTAGAAGGTAATGATTAACCTTTAGATAGATTCCTTTACACCAAATAATTTGATATACTTTAGCAGATATTGGAGTCATGGATATTCTAGACATTTACCTTTTTGGTACCATTTTCACACTGAACATTTTGTCAATGACCACCTTCATGTTCTTGTTCTTCAGACTGTTAAAAGGCAGGATTCAGGTTGGGAGATGAAAGAGAGTATAACACAGACATAAAGATGTCTAGTGATGATGGAATCTTGGAGTTGGAACTGAAGTATACAATGACTTCAGAATAGAGGAACAAGATCACTAACAGTGAGATGGGACTTGCAGGTGGAGGAAGTTTTGAACCCGCCTTGTGCAGTGAAATTTTTATGATGGTGGCAAAAATGTGAACATAGGAAACAACCATAAAAATAAAACACAGGAAAGAAAAACAACAACCAGCCATAAGTGAATGCATATTCTAAAACATGCACACCAGAACAAGAAAGGGTAAATAATGTTGGAATAGCATAGGAAAAATGATGCTCAATGTTCAGCTCACAGAAACTGACAGAGAAAATACCTGCCATAGGAATGGAGCCATAGACATAACCACTGAGCCACAATGCAGTTCGCATCTGCACATGGCACCTCTAATCATTATGGAGCCCTAGGGCACAGCATAGAAAATGGTGGCAGGGTGGTAATAGGGCATGACTGTAAACATGGCATAGTTGGTGCCAATGAAAAATGCAGAGCAAGAAACTGTGAGAGACACATCTTAGAAGGAATATGAAATGACTGTTGGTCAGAGTTCATGATGGATTTGGAGACAGTGATGTAGAAGAAGCACATATCAAACAATGACAAATTCCTCAAGAAGAAATACATGAGGATGGGGAGATGCTGGCCAAGGGTGGTGAGGGTGACACTAAGGAGGTACCCTGTGAGTGCTGTCAGTTAAATGAAGAAGAAAAGTGTGGCATACTGTCTCTGTAGCAGCCAGTCATGAGAAAATCCCATGAGCAAGAATTCTGTTATGATTGACATATTTGCAAATTTCTCAGGCATGGTGATAACTGTGTAAACATAAGGAGGGTGATAATTAACTCATTCATATACATCCTTGGAATCTTCCTCTTTTTTTCTGTCTTTGATTATACTTTACTCTGAGGAACATTTTCAGATCATCAGAGTATCTAAAAAAAATGACATTTTGCTAGCTATATTCTTTCATGCATGCTAAGTAAATTATATTAAGATAGTCATTAAGAGCAGGGTTGAATAATTGATGATATGGTAGTGTGAAATTTATGCATAAACTCACCTGTTCAAAATTAGAGTTTTCTCTGTCTTTGACAGAAATGATTGAATAAAATAAACATTTTGGACTGAGTGGAGGATTTAGTTTCTGTTAATGACACTTGAAATCTTCTTTAGTTCCCTTTGAACTATTTTACTGATACATTTGAAAGTGTATAAAGAATTTCCGATAAATTTTGCTATCTTTCTCTATAGTAATATAACATAGACAATGGAGTGGGCTGGGGGAAGGAAGATGACCTAAAGATTCTCTATGCAAGTTCTTTCTGAGGTATTGATTTTGTATGTGACAATGAAACAAATTTTTCACATATTCAAGGTCATAACTAGATACTGACATTTTTAGAGGCTCTAAGTTTAGCAGATCATATATAAACTTCCTTTGAAGAGTCCATATAAAGCTAGAAGTAGCAAACATTCTACTCTGTCCACATAGTTGTTAAGAAACAGATTGATTTTGAAAACAGTTTCTTTTATTAAGTTCATGTGGCTGCCATGGTTCTCATAAACAAAGTTAAAATAAAATAGTCAATATTTTATTTTCCTGAAGGATAGTGGACTGGAAAAGGTGAAATAAATTCACCTACTTAGACATATCAAGAGAACTACACTGAGCAAGTCAATGGCACAGGGAAGCTTACAGTAGATGCATAGAGTTTTGGGAGACATTTGCTTACCTAATCTTTATACACATCCAATTTCAAACATATGCTATTTAAAATGATGTGCATCTGAACAACAATGAAGCTGTTAAAGTAACTGTCTCATTCAGGAGAAAGTCTGTGAAGGCTGGGTCATTTGTTCAACAAGATGAACACTCTTATTATTTGGTTCAGGCATCTGCTCATCGGCCACTTCCTTCTATCAGCCCAGAGATACCCAGCACAGCTGTGGGGCCCACTCCAGATCCCATGAGCAAGGCCACATGCTACATCCCTGTCTGGGCTGCTCGAGGCATTGGGCTTCTGGTGCTGGACAGCCTGCTCAATCCGCTGCTCCCTGCCTCTCCCAGCTGCCGACCTGCTCTTTCCTGGGTCCTGCTGCTACCTCTCCCCCAAACTGCTGCACATCCTCCACCTTCTGGAGATCCTCAGGGCACCTTTCTCTTCTGTCTGACTTCCATTCCAGTGTCTTTTAGTCTCTTCTTAGATGCTTTCTCGGGTTAGGGCCCAACTTGCAGGCCCAGCTTTTCACCTGACATTGGGCTTGACTCTGAGCCCTCCAGGTCAGAATTTTCTCCTGTGTGCATTAGGTTCAGATCTTACCATTTTGGACAGTATGTGCCTTAAGATTGTGAAGAAAAGGTGCAAAATGTTCAAGTAATGTTTAGAAATAATTTGTGAGGCTAAGTCAGGGGACTAATGCTGTCATCAGGACACAGGTGCTGAGAAGTGGCTGACAGTGACAACTATGACCTAGGACTCTTCCTCCTAGGCTGACATGGTCTACAGGTCTGGTTCATCTAGGACAGCTGTGACAAGATCCTCACTGTCATGATGTAGCTGTGGGTCATCTAGGCAGACTTCCTGGGGATGTTTTTCATGTTGCTGCTTTCCAAAGATTTTTGGTACTCTTTGGTCAATAGTCATTTTTAACTGCTTAGCAATACTTTCCATGTCTTCTCACACGAGGAAGATGCCCACTGACCCTGGGGCAGTAGACAAAGGAAATGCTGCCAAAGAATACTTGGTATAAGGCATATAAATGTGCGCAAATATTCACAGGGCATTGTCACAGTGGGTGGAGATTCACACAATAACCAAAGAATATCAAATTCCTATCCAGGGGAGCTCTGCCACATTCTCTAATAAAACAACAAGAATGCCCCAAGTACAGGAACAATGACTTGTGAAGGAGGATGGTCCATTGACGGACCCTTGATATTGATGACTATCCTTATGAGCCTTTGTTCTTGAAATTGAAACTTAGCCTAGTGATGTAGGGTTCTTAAGAGTTACCTATGGGAGCCTCCTTGTTACTTAAATGTGGTCTTTCTCTTAGCCAAACTCTGCATATAAAAGCAATAACTTCCCACCAGTATGGGATATGACTCCAGGGATGAACCTCCCTGGCACTAAGGTATTGCTATCAAGTACCAACAAGCCATGCATCTGGGAAAAAAACAAAGAAACAAACAAAAAACACCTTGACCCAAAGGGGGAAAAACTAAAGACAAATGAGTCTGTATGGCTAAGAGACTTCAAAGTGAGTTGCAAGGTCATCCCAGAGGTAGTGCTTATGCACATCTCAAAAGGATCTCATTGATAGCCAAAGTAGATATGACCCCAAATAATGAGGCTCCTCAAGGATATGAAGACACTATAGCCAGGGAAGACAGCTCAGGAATCTGGCCCCTTGCCAGTGGGTGCTTTTCTGGTATTTATGCTCCCCAGTGTGACTGAGTTAGATGCAGCAGTAGTTTACCTATGCCTGACTCTTCTATCCTTCTATTTGAACCTATAGTTATTCCTAGAGTTGGTAGGTGTATATCCAAGAGACATCCAAGAGACTTAAATCTTTGGGCTGTCCATGTGCCAGCTGAATCTCAATGGAGTTGCAATACCTACTCTCCAGTTCCACAGACTCACCTGGGACAACTAACAGGGAGGAGATGATGGACAAACAACATACCAAGGACCTGAGAGTGCCTACAACTGCAAGCAAGAGAGTCCCATCCATCAGATATATGGGATCAAAGCTTCCCACAATTGATAGTGGAGTGGGCATCACCATCCCAGAGTTCTCAGGATTGGGAAATGAACTATGGACTAAAATAAACTTACTAATATTCTACTATAGGCTTATTGTGATTTTAGCAATGGAAGAAATACCATTGTTGTAGAGGCAGTGACCCGTGGATGTCCTGGGGTTAGGGAGAGAGAAAAACAGGTGTAATAGGAGGGCATTTTGGGGACTTGGGAATTATCCTGAGTGACATTACAATGACAGATACAGGCCATTATATATCTGGCCATAACCTACAGAGTCAATTGGGAGAGAGTATAAACTACAATGTAAACTATAATCCATGATTAGTGGCAATGCTCCAAAATGTTTATCAATTGCAATGAATGTACCACACTGATGAAAATGTTGCTAATGTGGGAAAATGTGGGAGGTGTGGGAAGTGGGGCCTATGGGAATCCCCTGTTACTTTTATGTAACCAAAGTATCTTTTAAAAAATAAAAAAGTGAAAACAAACAAGAATGCTTGGGAGAGTTTGCAGCTGAAACCCAGTGGAGCCATCTGCAAGTTCCAAAGTGCTGTTGTACTAAGCCTGAGCTCACTCACCACAGCAGTATTTGCAGAAGATCTATTTGGAAAGTGTATCAGAGTTTTTTTGTGCTCTTTACTAAGTATATAGCTTTGTTTTCCTCCATGCTCTAATTCTCTGTGCATTTCAGTTTATTTGCTATGTCAGAGAGGACCAGGCTGAATGCAGTGATCTTTCACCACCAATAGCTACAACCCTTTTGATTCCTTTGGACCTTGAGGGTCTTCTCTTTCTCACTTTGACTGAAGTTTGGTTTGGCACCAAATCCACTCAATATGCGGCGATAAAACAGAGGCTGAGAGACTGAAAAGTGAGGGGCCAACATGGGATTGGTGCTACAGTGGGAAGGGATGAGTCTACCTTTGGGAGCCCCTTTACTTCTCTGAAAGAATCCCTTCCTAGGAGTCTGATTTAGGCACCAGCAAATGAGAAGGAGGAAAGGAGGCCTGGGGTTCTTACTGAGTCCTCCTCATTATGCTGGAACTTTTTGATGAAATTTAAATTATTTATTTGAGGACTGAAAAATAAACAGTGGCTCATTTGTGATCAATAGGGTAAACTGAACCTACACAAACCAATTGCTTGAAGCAAGCACAGTTTTATATATTAATACTCACAGATGGCAAATTTTCCAAACTGATAACTGGATGGTGCTGTAATCAGTTTTCACCTGGACAACTAATGAAAGTTGTGGGGCCACTGGAGTAATACAAATGTCATTATCTTTCTGCACAGTTAGGATTTTGGGTAAGAATACTTTGCATTTTATAAGAAAGTTGTTTGGGATATTACATGGGTTATTAAAATCCTTTATAATGAGCTGTGTTTTTCAATCACAAAGAAAGAAATCAATGTGAGCATAAGGTACAAATTCTCAGACTTGTGTTTCAGGGAGTTCCTATTTGACTGTGTGCCATTAGCATTCCCCCTTGAGCACAAAGGGCCTTTTACTAACAGCTGCATTTTGGTCTTGACTAGCTCTTACACTTACTTTGCTTTGAAGTTGCAAAAGATCTGGACACACAACTGGGTCCAGGTCCATGGTTCACTCCCCAACAAGTCCCTTGACCCTTTCATCAAGGCTCCTTGGCATGCCCGTGTGTTTTAAAATTGGCATTGCTGTTTACACAACATAATATTTAATGTCTGTGTACAAAAAACAAGCTGTATCTTAGGAACTAGAATTGCAGGGAAGAGGGGAGACCTGTCATGGCTTCCTCCTTTAGTGGGATTTACATGAATGTATTGCACATTGGAGAGACTCTTGTTCCAAAGAACAATGATTTCTGTGTGGTCATTGCTGCCCTCCTGTTTTAATTTCATTTTAATATCTGGACAACACTAGGGCCTTGGCTTTGACTTTTGTTGTTCTTGTTGTTCCAGCCAAATTAGTAATGTGTAAAAGGAGAGTGAAATTTCACAGTGGCCCAATACTTCATGCATCTTGGTGCCGTAGGTTGGTGTTCAGGTGGTGACAGGTCCAGCCCACAGTGAAACACAAGAGGAAACCAGGTATTTCCATTTGATATTGCCAAGATCATGTTGGGACTACAGGCAACAAGCCCTATAGCAGGGACAACTTTTTGGGACATAGTTACAGGTGACAATAAGAGACAGGAATGAAAACACTGAAGCAGAAAGGAATATTCCTAATGACAGCAGCTGGTCTGGTTTTTGGATTTCATTTATGTTTGTTTCTCTACCTAATTCTCAAGTGATAAAATACGAGCCTTTGTCAGAGCTTAAAATTGTGCCAGACAGCAAACAGCTTCCTTCTTTGAGGATACATTATTGTGTTATAATGAAAAATTTCTCAGCAATAGAAAAGAGAACTCTAAGGTGGAAATCTATAAGAAAATGGAAATTCCAAATTCTTGCAACAACATGGAAGGATTTCATATACAAGATATGTCATATTAGCCAGAGTCTAATGATGACATATTCATAAACATGGATTCATTGGTTAGGTTAGTGGTCACTCTTGGTGACAAAATAATTAGAAGGAGGCAGCAAGGCCACCTGAGATGATGATCACATTCATTTTTTTATTAGAGAAGTTGTAGGTATACAAAAGAATCATGCAGAAAAACAGAGTTCCAAAATACCACCCCCACATTTTTCCATATTATTCACATTTTGCATTAGTGTGTTAACTTTGTTATAAGAAATGAAATAATATTATTATAATTATACTATAAATATAGTCAATAGTTTATATTAGGGTTCATAAATTGCATCATAATTTTCTATGTTTGTTTGGTTTTGTTTTAATTTCTATTTTAGTAACCTATATACAATCTAAAATTTTCCTTTTAACCACATTCAAAAATATATCACAGTGGTGTTAGTTGCACTCACACTGTTGAGCTACCATCACCAACATCAATTACCAAACTTTATCATCACCCTAAACAGAAACTTCATACCACTTAAGCATTGATGCCCCCTTTCCCACTCTGGTACTCTAGTCTATAACTTTATGAATTTGTGTATTCTAATTATTTCATATGTAAGTTATATCATGTTATTGGAGCTGGTATCTAGATTCTTGGCTTTGTCTCAAGAAAGAATTCAAGGATGAGGCACAAATTAATTAGACAAACAGAAATTTTATTAGGGGGTAAAGCAAAAGAACAGAAATACACCTTTAATGACTACGATGGGCATTCTCAAGGGTGAGAAAAGCAAAATTCTGCCCTGGGGTCCCCTGCTTTATTGTGGGTACAGGACTCCAGAGTGTCGCTGACTCCCAGGCGAGGGGTGATCAGCCCGGCTGCGGCCCGGGGCGACACAGGCTAGATATGGGCCGTCCGGCGTGCACTCCGAAACGGCAAGGGTGAGGAGGTTCTCAGGGAGCGGCGTCAGGTCAGGGCTCCCTGGTCTCCACGGCTCGGGTGTGGGGGGAACCTGGTGTGCTGAGGGCGGCGCGGTAAAGAGATACCGCGGAGACAGAGCTGGTGGCGTATGTCTGTTTTATTGAGGAAGTACAGCATTTATATAGGGTTAAGGCTGGGGGGCAGTCCCCCAGCCGATGGTGGAGGCTTCTATTGGGCGGCTGGGCGAAGTCAGGAGTCGCTAGGGAAAGGGGCAGATTTGGGGATGAGAAAGAGTGAGGTGAAGGCTTTCCATATAAGGCTATAACTGAGGTGAGAGCTCTGATTGGTGAGGAGGAATAAGGAAGAGAGA